>JARHVA010004625.1:810000-927500 GCA_037957365.1 Torreya grandis
AAGGGGTCAAATGAACACCACGTCACTTTCCATTTAGGCTTAAAAATGAAATCACCTTTTCATGTTTTTTGTATTCACTTAGTTTTTTAAATTAACTTTTTGTTTTAAAAAAGAGGTGTGTTGCATGTATGCTCTTCTATTTGTCCCCTTTAGGGAACCCTTGAAATCAAAAGTGTCATTCCTATTGCAAGTAGTCTAGTCCAAGGCTTAGAAAGAAATTCATCTAAAGCACTTCCCAAAAAATTATCAAAGTTTGAGTGACCTTGAAAATGACCCTAAATTATTTCTACTTTCATTCTTTCTTTATTTTTATGCAAACTTGGCTTGTGAGGGGGACTTAATCACCTCCCACAAGTTCTTTAGGGAAGATTTGACCTAGGGTTTCACCTCTTGGCATTGACTTCATTTGGATTCTAATTAGAGTTACACATGGGATATAATGAAACTTTGGAAATTACACTACACTTAGTGAACAATAGGATGTAGTGGTTGCAAAAAGAACTAGACCTTTTTACAACAATCCAAGTGATACAAACCCAAAATTTGTGCTTTTCTTTTGCATTGTTTGATGTGAAAGTCATTGTGCAATTTATTCCCCTAGAACATTCAGAAACTTGTGAGATCTTAGACAAATCCCCACTTTTCAAGGAAGTATTATTGGTACAAGGTGTGCCTTAAGGTCCATGTTGTAGTACTCTCATTTGAGAGAAGGTGGGGTGTAAAAAAACTACTATATAATAGGCATTTACTTTTGGATAACACTTAAGAACCTCTTAAATGATGTATATTGATAGATTCCAACAATACTAAGCAACCTTGTCAGTTTAGAATCTGAGAGCAATTAATTAGTTGGTCTTATCCTAGATTAAAGTCTTGTTTGAAGTCAAAACTTGATGTAAACAAACAATTCAAAACAAACACATGGTCCTCATTTTCATTTGAACAAAAAGGCATTATGTTACTTGTGCGAGATCATCAAATTGCCTTGTTCATAGTTCATCAAAATCTTGGAAGTCATATCATCAACTTTGGCACAATTATGTTTCCCAATTAAGTCTAGACCTTTACCAAAGTTGTTTAAGTCCTTCACTTATAATCTAAATTTGAAATTTCACCTTTATAAGTTCATAGGTTTGATGTGTTAAGTGGGTTCACCATTTGTACTAAACTTTAGGGAACTTAGTTTCAATTTCCAATTTGGGTTGAAGGCCATTTTAGACTCAAGATCATTATCACCACTTGATAGACTTAAGCTATTTTGTGCTAAACACATGCACTTTGAGTCTATATACCACAACATTTTGAGTCAATAAAAGAAGTGTTGTGCTATCAAAATTGTGGGAAATTATCTTTGCCTTAGAGAGTTTTTCAAATAAACTTTTTTGTCACACCTTTTGGGTGGTATAGTGTCACTATTCTACCCAAAAAATTTCAAATATTGTTTCATAGACCCTCTTACATAGATTTCAAATTTGTTCCTACATTTTCAAACCAATCCAAGTGTACTCTTGTGATCTTTTATCTAACACAATTATACTGTTCACTTTTTTCTAGCTTATTTGTCAAAAGAACCAAGTTTTATACTATTATTTATGAGAAAATAAAACTATATTTAAAGTACCTTTTGTTTCATACCTTATACCTAGTAGATCAAGTTCATGTCCAAGAATCAAATGCTTAGTGTTTGTTAGAAGTGTTTCAAATCTATTAGATTAAAACTTTCATCTATTTCAAAGTCTAGCTATTAACATTGTTTGGCCAAGAGTCCTAGTGCATGCCTTGTTTGATCCTAGCTTTTGATGCTACATTTGGCCAAAAGACCTAGCAACTTTTAAATTTCTAGATTAGACTAATTTAAAACACCTTGAGCTTAGAGTTTGGAATTTCAATTTTTGGTACATTTACTTGCTTATCTTTGTGTGAAAAGTACAACATTAGATACTTCACACTAGTTTGTTTCCTCACAAATCTTTGCATAAACCTTTTGATCCCTTTTGATGAATCTAGACCAAGTTAGAACATCATCTATTTTATATTCTGTCCTTTTTTGAGTTTGTATAACTCTTTGACATTTTATCACAAAACATTGACTATGGATCCCAACATGTATTCCTACACTCATAGTGGACTCATATACAATCCAGGGATTAATAATGTAGTTGCACAAGAAGAAATGGTGCAATATCCTTATGCAGATAATATTTCTTATGATATGGATTATTTTCCCTCTTATAATACTCAATTAGGGGTACAAAGCCAAGATCCATTGTCTAACTATTTGGTTAACACACCACCTTATTCAAAACAAGACCAAGAAAAAACAACACAATACCTACCTACAATACCCACAATAGATGATTTAGTTGTTCAATGATCATATTATACTAATACAGCTTCCATATATGATCCATTTTTGTTTGAGTAACATTTGTTAGAGAAAAAAGATGAGATTTTGGTTAGATCCATAGAGGTAGGAGCTAAGTTTATAGCAGACTTCCTCCATGAGAATTTACCAAGCCTAGTAAGAGTGCCTCATAATATCATTTATGATCAATAGGCTTCTTCTAGCAATCCTATGGCTCTAGTCCAAACAACATATCAAGACCCTAATATATCTATTAGAAGCAAAAACGTCATGAAAGATCACTTTAACCAAATCTAGATAGCATATCAAACCTACATGAATCTATTATGTAATTTCAATAAGATGAACATGATGAATAAACCTCTTATTGACTTAGTTCTTTCAATAGGAGTGTTGATAGAGTTAACTAGACAAGAGAATATGATTTTTGACCTATTTGTGCAAACTACTTCAGTATATAACTTGATGCATATGCCCATTATTGAAGAAGTGTCTTTGGCCTCTACATAGAATAGTGAGCCAAATGTAGTGGATAATGTGCAAGTAGCATCCAATCCCAATCAAAGTGGTACTAATGCACAAACAACTAGCCAACAACATATGCTTGTAGTTAATTCCATGAGTGGGTCATCATACTAGGAAGTAGGAGTTTCTACGTCCCAACCTCAACTGGATACTTCCTCTAGTGTGCAACCTATGGGATTAGGTAGTCAAACAATAAACAACATCACACCTCAATGATAGAATATGATGAATCCTAATCCTCCTCAATAAGTAATGAGTAGTATTCCACAATAGTAGGCACAATCTAGTGTATCAATCTCATAAAGGACAAATACATTTCCACCTCACTAGGTAATGACAAATATACCTCTTCATTCAAAGACTAATATGCCAATCCAAAACCAAGCAATGACTAGTCAACAATGTAAAAATATTGGTCAGTGACAAATGCTGAATCTACAACCTATTTTCACTTCCCCATAGGGATTCATATAACAAGGAGGTTCCCATGTTTCTCAATTACCTAATAGACAACCATTGGTTCAAAATGTACCACAAATTTAGAGATAGGGTCTTGGTATATAAGTTCCCACTCAACAAGGTTAGATTAGTTGGTAGCATGTCCCTTTTCAACTATAATAGGCATAGTATAGTTATATCCCTCCATCCCATCCACAAAATATTCCAAGTCAAACATTTAAATCCAACCCAAACCATAATATTTCACCACCAAATTTGAAATTTCAAGTACATCCTAATCCACGTATGCATATTCTTAGTCTATTCCCCAACCAAACCAATATATCCAAACAAGTATCTCCATCATACCCTGGTAAAAGTGTTCCACTTGTGACCTCCCAACCATCTACCCAAACCAATATTATCCCTCAAACCAATGGTCCTTCTAGTTTCCTATCCCAAGAATTGAAATAGATGAAGGATGAAATTACTACCATTCAGGCTAGCAAATAGACTAAAAATTTCAAATTATATGATGTGTGTTCCTATCCATTCAGCATGGATTATTTGTAGATACCATTTCCTCCAAGATATGAACCACTAAAATTTGACAAATATAAAGGAAAAGGTGACCCTAAGGCCCATTTAACTAAATTCTTTATCACATGTCAACCAGTGGCACATAATGACATATCTTTTGCTATTGTTTCCAAGGAGCTTGGCTAGATAAGCCTTCAAGTGGTTTTTAAAGTTTTCCAAAAATTTAGTGATGTATTTTGATGATCTTTTTGGTAAGTTTGTATAGCACTTTTCATATAATCTCAAGTAGGATATTTCATTAGTGTAATTAATGCAAGCAAAGAAAAAAGTTGGTGAGAGTTTTTTAAGTTATTTACAGTGATGGAGAACCCTTACAAGTTATTTCACCCATAGTTTATCGGATAAAAAATTAGCCATTGTGTTTACCAAGAATTTGCATAGTGAGATAACATATCATCTAGAGCTACAATGTGCACATACTTTTAAGGAAATCATCAACAAAGGCTTATTGATTGAGTTATCATTAATAAAGGATTCATCAAGATTAATTAAACTATCAAAATCAAGGTACTAATCATGGAAATGACCAACATCAACATCCCATTCAAGTCCAACCATCACAACTAGCACATGGTAATAACCAAGAAATACTAAAGTAATTCAACCATAATAGGAATGTTGTGGTAAATGGAGTGACCAAATCTCTTCATGTCCAAATGGTGGAAACATCATCTATACAACATTTTTAGCTTACTCCTACCTAGTAATCTCTCCAACCAATGCCAAAATCTCAACAACCAAGACTTGCACAACAAATATAGTAGCCTTTACCATTGGAAACCCCTCCTCCTAGGAGAACCATGCCTACACATCATGTCTTTAGTGACCTAGGAGAACCTATTAAATCTATATTTTATAAGCTTGCTACTACTAATCTGATTAGTTGGCCTATACTAAAGCATCATCTGTAAGGCATTCCTTATCTTGATTGGTATCATGAAAATGAATTATGTGACTATCTTCAAGTCAATGAGCATAATTTATGAAGATGTGTCCAAATCAATCATTTAATTAAGAATATGTTGGAGAATGGGGAAATAACATTGGATAATGGTGCTTCCACTTCCAATAAAAATCTTTAGATATATCAAAACCCCTCTCCTTAACATAATAATCAATAGTAATAGAAAAATCAATAACAAAAACAATAATGGCCAGTGTAGTAGTAAAATAAATAGTATCAAAATCAAAGGTTGGACTAGTAGAATCAAAAAAATCAGTAACAAAACCCACAACAATAGAGCAATGGACAAAACCAAAGTCAAAATAGTAACAACCAATAAATCTACCATGCAGTTTCACATGACTACAACAAGGTTGTAGTTCATATTGTAAGAGGTAGAATTAATACCATCTCCATTAATCTTAGACCAAGCACTAATTAGCCTAGACCATTGATAAAAAATAATATTTAGACACATTATATGGATAATACTTATTTGACCTAGGAGTTCATATTGACAAACCAACAAACTAAGACTTCCCCTTTTGGACCTTATATCAACAACTCATCCTTACCATGTGACCACTTATAAATGTACTAGCAACTGAGACTTGTCCTATCTAGTCCCACACCATTCCCAACATTTTTTAGCAATATTGGTCAGTATTACTCTTGATTATGTAATCAAAACTTAGAGGTCAATGATTACTATAATAGGCCCATAATCATCTACCACTTTGCCTATCATCTAACCAATCATTCAGCCTTAGAATAAACCATTCACTTTTGACCAAGACAAGAAGTTTGATATTATGAAACAATTGTAGAAGATACTAGCACAAATTTATATTTTAGATTTATTGCATACATCAATAATCCACAAGAACATCTTGAAAATTTTTATGAACTAATCCATTATTTCTAGTGACATATCCCCAATAAATTTCAATCTTTGGTTACACACCTAGCTCCAGCTTAACAAGTCACATTCAACCAAAGTGATATGTCTTCCCTTAGCCCACTCCATAATAACCCATCATACATAAAAGTTTATATAAAGTGGCATAAAGTGAAATGTGTCTTTATAGACAATGGATTAGGCCTCAATATAGTGTCTCTAAAGCTCATCAAGCTTCTTGGATACACATTGGAAAATCTTTGGCCAGAAAAAATAACCATCAAAGCCTCTGATAATCAGGAAAGAGAATGACAAGGCACCATTATTTTCCTAGTTATCATTGGGCCTTTGATCCATGATACACTTTTCCATGTGCTTGATCTTGATTTATCATACAATATGCTTATAGGTAGGCCTTGTTTACATGAGATTCATGTAATTTCATCAATGCTACACCAATGTATCAAGTTTTCCCACTAAGGGATGGAAGTGAATATTCTAAGAGATTTACACCCATATGAATAGTGCAAACATCTTGAGGCTAAATTTCAAAGCTATAATTATCAATGCACCATGAATCCAAGTTCAAATTATAAAGGAAAGGGTATACTTATTGATCCTTCATCAAATAATTACATAGATCCTAATATCTTGGATTCCCTTTCCCACATTTCACCTCCTAAAGCTTCTAATTATTTCACCATTTCAGATAATAGACTAGGAGAGTATGTGACCCATGATACATTTCATATTGCCAACCTTCCTTAGTATCTAAAAACCTTTGGGTGACTTAAAGTCACTCCACATATGAATTAGAAACAAAGGAACAAAGATAAAGGACCTATCATATTTATACCAGCATCTAGCCTAGAACTTGACCCTCTTGAAAGGGATGAATCATGGTTATACAATGATAGCCAAGCTGATTATTATAAAAATTCAAAGTATCCTATTTCCAATAGGATCATGGAGCATCATAATTATGAAGGAAGAGGTCTTGGATTGAATCAACAAGGAACTATCAAGCCAATTTCCATGATTAAGTATGAAAGACCTTATGGACTTGGATTTAAACTACCTGGGGGTGACCCCACATATCCTATTAAAACTCCATCACCAATTACTAGTGGTGATGATGCTAATAGTAAAGCATAGTCTAATTATAGCCTCTCCTTTGATGACCTTTCTAAAACCAACCTATTTGATAAAAATGCCATTTGCATCCTTACCCTGGCCATTCAGCACATCCCATTTCCATTATATTATCTCTAATTGATAGATTGAGACCAAAAATAATCTAGTCTATTAATTATTGAGTTCTAGAATGATAAGGATTTCTATGACTTCTTAGGCCTTATAGACAAGATTCTATTGGGAGATCATAAGTCAGGATTCTAAATTACATTAGATTATATAGCCTATTTTAGAGAGCGAGTGAACACCCTTAGCCAAAAATAAATAAGTAAAACATTAAGGTCCCAAAGTGAAAACCTCTTTAAGGTGATTTTTGACTAGGGAAAAAGTAAAGATAAAGGGTAGTCTAGTGGTGAGAACCTATTTTAGGTACCATTAGATGGGGGTGTCCATTCTTCTTTGAATTTAGACTAGGAGACCACCAATGATGAACTTGCTTATGGATCTGAGTTTAACTTTTGTGCAAAAACAAGTATTTGATCAAATTCTTCAATAATTTTTGACTATTTTTGTCACATGACCAGATCTCCCATTAGGAGACTCAGATTCACTATGCCTAGGATAAGTTGAAGAGCAAGTCCAAATGGAGGACCTTGACATAATATAATAGTTCAAGTCATTGCCTAATATCCTAGAATATGGTTCGACCTTTCTAATAAAAGATATAATAGAGGTAAATATTGGGACTCCATTAGATATAAAATGGATAAAATTAGGTGCATCCCTCACTAAGGAAGAACATGACATTTATAGCTCTATTGAGAGAATTTGTAGATATTTTTACATGGGCCTATTTTGACATGCCAGGTTTAAACCCCACCTTAGTTATGCACCACCTTATGGTTAATATTAACACTAAACCATTAAAACAAAAGCTATGTAAGATGCATCCTTGCATTGATTTATTGTTAAAGAAAGAGTTGGAAAAACTCTTAAAAGCAAGATGTATCCTATCTATTGACTACTCAGAATGGATCTCTAATATGGTACCTATTAGTAAAAAGTCTGAAGGCATCCAAATTTTTACTAATTTTTGAGAGATCAACAAATATTATCCTAAAGATGATTTTCCCTTGCCTAATATTGACATGATCATCAAATCCATGGTAGGTTATGAAATGCTTTCACTTATGGATGGATTTTTAGGATGCAACCAGATCAGAATAACACTAAAAGACTAACATAAAATATCATTCACCACTTCATGGGAAACATTTTATTATTAGGTAATGCCATTTGGCCTTAAGAATGCTAGAGATACATATGAAAGAGACATGACTATCATATTCCATGATATAATTCATGATATTGTTGAAGACTATGTCAATGACATATTAGTAAAATCCAAAACTAAGTCTAACCATCTAGTAGTGTTGCATAAGATATTTGAAATATTACAAGAGTACAAAGTCAAACTCAATCCAAAGAAATGTGTGTTTAGTGTAAATTTAGGAAAATTCTTTGGCTTCATCATATCTCCTAGAGGTATTGAAGTTGATCTAACTAAATTCCATGCTATAACTGAGATGTTCTCACCAACCAATTTAAAGACACTTCATAGTTTGCAAGGTAATCTCCAGTCAATATAACACCTCATCTCTCAATTAGTAGACAAGTGTCATCCATTTACACACCTTATGAAGAAGGGAATTGCATTTCACTAGGATGATCACTAGCAAATATCTTTTCAACAACTCAAATATTATCTTGTTAATCCACCTATTTTATTACCTCCTATGTTGAGAAATCCATTCTTATTATATCTATTAGCTACCAACCATGCTCTGGGGGCACTCTTGGCTCAATATAATGACAATGGAAAAGAGCATGTCATATACTACCTAAGTTGTACCACAACTATACACCTATTGAAAAAGCTTATTTGGCCATGGTCTTTATAGCTCAAAAACTATGCCATTACATGTTGAATAATAAGACCATGTTCATTTCAAAAGTAGATCCACTCAAATATCTACTATCTAAAACAACTTTGCAAGGTAGAATGTCTAAATGGATCAGGCTTCTTAGTGAGTTTAACATAGAGTACATCAATCAAAAGGCAATCAAGGGACAAGTTATTATAGATTAAATTATTCAAGAACCTCTCATAGACACACAACCACTCACATTTCAATTTATTGATGAGTCCATAATGACCATAATTGACACACCCCTTGAGGAGTAGGCCTAGAAGCTATATTTTGATGGTTCATTTACTACACATGGATTTGGGGCAAGCCTATTGTTTATTGTACCATAGGGGATATAATCCCTAAATCATTCATAATAAGCTTTCCTTGTACAAACAACATGGCTAAGTATGAATCACTTATTGTAGGACTTTGATAAGTAGTGTATTGGAATGTATCTCATCTCTAATTTTATGGTGATTCTCAGTTAACCATCAATCAAGTCACAAATCATTTTTCAAACCAAAGATGATAAGCTGGTTCCATATAAAGCCATGGTTGACACTCTTAAGCAAAAAATTACCAACATTCAATTTGAACACATACCAAGAGCTAGTAAGAGAACTACAGATGCCATGGTTACTATTGGCTCTCTGATTTGACAAATAGATAAATCTAGAGAGTATCATTTCCTCAACAAGAATTTATCAGTACCACCTCATGAACCTTCAACTATTGTAATGATTTGTCATATTGTTGGTCCTAATTCTATCTATTACTCAGACCCTTATAAATACCTTCATGACCAATTTATACCACCTAACCTATTTCAAAAATAAACTAAATCCTTCATTCATCATTCTACTCATTATAATCTACTTGGATCCACCCTTTATTGTCACAATTTTGATGGAACTCTGCTTCATTATTTAACTTCGATAGAGTCAACACTAGCATTAAGATAAGTTCACAGAGTATGTAGATCTCATTCTAGTGGGGTAGTCTTATCTAAAATTTCTTATGTACTAGTTATTATTGGCCCATAATGGATGCAGATGCCACTGAATGTATAAAAATGTGTGACAAATGTTAATGACATGCTAATTTGATTCATGCCATAGTAAAAAATTTGAAATTGATGTTGACACCATGGCCATATTATACATGGGGACTTGACCTCATTGGGAAGATGAACCCCACTTCATCTGATGGCCATAAACATATACTTACTACCATCAAGTATTTCACTAAGTGGGTTGAAGCTATACCCCTCACTTATGTGATTGGAAAACAAATCTCCAAATTCATCTTCAACCATCTAATTTGCCACTACGATATCCCCTCTAACATTATATATGATAATGGAATATCATTTAAGAACAAGGATGTAAATCAGCTATGTACTGAATATAACATCACACAACATTTTTCTACAACATATTACCCTCAAGGTAATGGCCAAGCTAAAGCATCAAACAAAACCATTGTCAATATTCTCAAAAAGATTGTCAATGATGCTAATCATGATTAGCACCTAAAAATATTCTTTTATTTTTGGGCATACTATACCAATCATATTACCCCCACATGATCCACTCCATACTCAGTTATTTATGGTACTAAATCCATCCTTCCCATTGAGGTTGAATTGCCTTCACTATACATCTATTTCAAGTATGTCTTAGGTGATCATGAATATTGAGTAGCTCACCTGCAAGAGATATACCTACATGATGATAAATGTAAAACCATGTTAAACAATCTTCAAACATATTATAACCAACTCAAAGGCCACTATAATTAGCATGTTAAGTATAGAACATTTCAACTTGGTGATCTTGTTCTTAAAGAAAACCAAAAGATTACCACAACTGAGAAGAGGCATAAAATAAAATTCAAACCAAACTAGATAGGGCTTTTCATCATTACTATAGATTATGGATCAAGAGCATACAAGCTTGCCACACTAGATGGAGATAAACTTCTTGAGCTAATGAATATTATTCATCTAAAGTGGTACTATGCTTGAGTGCTAAGGTGTATTGTCTATAAGAACCATTTTAGTTATTCCATTTTATCACTATTTTTCTTTATATAGATATCATCCTTATCTATCCTCTTAGTCATATCCACTTTCCACTTTTGACCTATCAACCTAGTGTGTTCTAAAGCCTAACCTATTTGACCTTGGTTCCTACCATTCATTATGCATTTTTAGCATCAATGAATCTGGTCAATTTCATTAGTCAGTTCAAGTACTTTAGATAAAGATCATATTTTGTAATAGTGTGATAGAAGTTTTGGCAGTTACATCCTTCATTTGTTATTCTTTTCTTACCACTAGTCTTGATACTAATTATAACCACCTTTAGGCAAATTATTACCATTGATCTATGTCATTGTGTCTTAGTTATAACCACTTATGGGAAAAATAGGGGCAACATTTTTTTATCACCAACTTGGCACTTTCTATGTTGTACTATGTCTTTTTATCAACTATGCCTATTTTGTGTGAACTGACTAATACACTAGTTGAATTCCTCCACTGTAAGGGTGAAACAACATTGACTTGAGGTCCTACTCTAAGACTATGTAGGTAACACTTGATACTTATTGAGGTTAGCTTAGTCACCCTAAGCCATGCTCTCACTATTTTATGAGCAACCTAAGCCACACTCTCACTATTTTTTGAGAAACCTTAGTTTAAACCCTCTCACCATTTTGTGAGCTTGAACCATTTAGTGTCATGTCATTCTTGATTGAGTTGAGATACTCCAAAATAATTCCAAAAATATTTGAAAAATCATTAGAAGAGAACAAAAAAACTGACCACTTCTTTGCCTTAAGGATTTTGGGAACCCTTACTAAGTTACAAGCAAATCACTTGTCACTTAGTTTCCCCATCCTTTTTAGCCTTTTTCTCTCATTTACTTTCCATTTTTTAATACCATTCCTATTATTTTATCACATCCATTTTATTTTTTTGCATTAGTGATCACATTCTTCCCATTCCATGGGAGAACTACATTTGGCCTAAAGTATTTTATTGGATATTACATCTATAAAACTATGTAGGTAGAATCCACTTGCCTAGTGCATATGGAGATAGATCAGCCACCCCCTTCCTTTTCTTCTATTCCCCCATTTTATTCATTTGTTAAGTTGTCACCTATTTTATAGGGGTAATGATCTAGAGTTCAATCTAGAAAAATTTTACAAATCATGATGAAACCAATTTCACAGCATAGAGCTCGTTGAGAGCTTTTTGGCATTTTTTGCAGTTCAAAAAATGGAGTCCAGATGCTCAAGATATAGCCAGTTGAAGAAATCTTGTGACAGGGGTGTCGAAAGTGACGTGACACTGTGGAAATATGCCAAGTGGACCAATAGCCATTGACACGTGGAAAAATAATTAGGTGCAAAAAAAATTTTGGTTTGGTGTTTTTTATTCACATGTTATTTGAAAATTTTAAACTTTTAAAGGTGCCAAAGGCCAAACTGCCATGTCACCTACCAAACATGCATTAACCAAGTCAAAGGCAACAAAAAAGGAGGGAAAAAATTTCAAATTTCTTCCCAAGCACCTAGAAAGGTGGGAGGAAGTTTTGAACCTTTGACCTACCACCTAAAAGGTTAATGCCTTGAACACTTCAGCCACAGAGGTCGAAGTGTTATAAAAGGGACTAATTTCTACTTGAATAGACACAAGAAGCCAACTATGTATTGGAGAATATAGACCCACTTATAGTATTTTGTCATTTTGGAGCCCTTAGAGGCCAAATCAGAGCTCAGAGTAAACTACAAAGTTGTTTAAAATTCTGATACGCTCTATGTAGTATATTCATTTTGCTATTTTGGAGAATTGGTGATGCCATTTTAAGCTATAGAAGTTACCAATTTTGATTTGGCCTCTACATGTGATTCAGGAAGGTGAAGGACGTGCTGAGTCAGCCAAGGTCTTTTGAAGGTCTGAAACACTATTTTTTTGCAGAGAGAAATGATCTATTATTGATTGTAAGTATATTTTAACTTGAAAATTTGAGCAACATTAATGGATCGATTCAATACGAACCCGAGGACGTAGGAATTTTTGAACCCTATAAACAATTTTTGTGTTTTGATCTTTGAATTTAGTTTTGCATTTCATTTTTAGTTAATTTATAGATTATAATTTAGATTTTAATTAGAATGCAAAAATTACTCATTTTATCATTTATGGGAAATTGGATAAAATTGAGAATTTAAAAAATCTGACAATTTCAATGAATATTTGATGTGATCTATTAACTCACCTTTATTTTAGTTTTGAAACTTGATTTGGATCAGATTTCAATCAAATTTAATCATTCCAACATATTATGAGTTGAGAAATTTAGAATCTATACTTTTAAAAATTTCACTTAGAGTTTATCAGTGGAGTTTACGGATCAAGTTGGTATCAGAGCAGTTAGAAAGCTGGGTTAGCTTCTGATTGAGTTTTGACACTTGCTTTCAATTTATTGGTTTTCAATATCACTTGATTAGATTGTAGTGTGTAGTTGTGGAATCAGTGTATTGGTTGGAAACCATGAGCAAGTTGTTACATAAAGCCAAGATGGAAGAGATTGAAAGCATCAATAGCCAGATTCAGGATGAGAATGCATTCTTGAGATGTAAGCTCTATTCCCTTGAAGAGCAAATTGCAAGTTTAAAATCAGAGCTCGAATCCAAGGATGAGCTCTTGATTAGATTGTAATGTGCTAAGTGTGAAGAGATAAAGCCTTCAACTTCAAATGCAGAGACTATGACTGAGTGCAATGTAAGTTTTTCACCATAGGAATCTTCATCTTCTTCTACCATTTTAGATTCAGATTCTAGTAATATTGTTTTTGGTGATTTTGAAAGATACACTAAAGGCATATGATCTAAATTGTTGTTTAAAATGGGTTATAATGGATGAGGACTTTGTAGAAATAGCCAAGGTATAACTAACCCAATTCAGATTGAGCATAGACCTCTTCATGCAAGTTTGGGTTATACTAGTGTGCAGGTGGATGATGAAGTTTCTTCCATGGCTAAAGGAAGATGAGCTTCCAATAGCGAAGGTTTTAGGCCACTAGTTCAAAGGTGTAAAGGTAAAAGAGGTATTAAGATTCCACCTCTTGATTCTTACACTAAATCTTCTTATCTAATTGATATATTTAAGAAGTTTGGATATAATGTACAAAAGATAATGCAATCATTTCCATGCACTTTTTGTGGGATGAGTAACCATAGTGCTAAGACTTGTTGGAAATGAAATGCTTTGTTGAAGTAGATTGCATGTTTGAAAGACCATTCTCATGTTAATTTGGGAATTGGCAAAAAGGGACCCTCACCTAAGAAGGATGTTTGCATTCATTGTAAAGTGAGTGGACATAGGATTGATAGATGTTTTAAGCTTCATTCATCTTCACATTCAAGTAATGTTAAAACTAAGATGATTTACAAACCTCTCACTAAGGTAAATGAAGCTAATTTAATCCATAATGTAGTTGACAATACAACCTAGGATAAGGTAAAACCTATAAGTAAAAATCCATTTAAGAGGTTAAGTCACCAATATGCAATTGATAATGAATCCATAGAGACAATCAATTTCACTAGGAAGAAAGAATTGGTTAAGTGGATTATCACTACATTCTTTTTGCAAAGCATGGTTAAGAATTCACCTAAGGGATTGAACAAGCTTTGATAGATGTAGATTAGAGTTGGTGGGAAAACTTCAAGATAGGTTTACCATATGAAGTTTTTCAATTCTCACTTTTTGATAACTCTAGGTTTTTGATCTCCAGAATATACTATATGGGTAGTCTAAAAATGGATAAGACATTAAGTCATTTGAAACAGTTGGGGATATAGCAGAGTGATGTTGTGAGTTTTTCCTTACAGCATTTGATAATTAGATTGCTATTTTGAATGTATCTATTTTGGACACATGGATGTATAGATGCATTGTTAAGACCCTATGGCCATGTTTAGATGTTAGGCAGCATACACTTTTGGTTGTTTACATTTTGCTTAGCATAGAAGTCCCGTACTAGGGCATTGTATTAAAACATGTCCACAACATTTATTGTATGTTGTTGGCATTATAAACTTGTCTTACAGTTACATTGGGAGTTGTTTCAATTTTTGGCAATTCATCGCTTTACAAGATGTGACATATGGGCAGGCAGTTTGATATGTTGTAATCACTTTGGCAGTTGCAAATTCACTTACTCATGCCTTTGGATTAGGCATTTTTATAGTTTGATTGAGAATGATTTTAATGCAAATTGTTTAAATCTCTTGCTATGATTGGGTTCTATTTTCATGGATGCAGTAAACCAGTTATAAGATTTTAGGTGATAGTCAACTTTTGGAGACCAAGAGCCTCTTTTGTAGGGAGGTGTGATCTAGAGTTCATTCTAAAAAAGTTTCCAACTCATGATGAAACCAATTTCACAGTGTATATCTCATTGATAGATTTTTGGCACTTTTTGTGGTTTAAAAAATGGAGTCCAGATGCTCAAGATATAGCCAGTTGAAGAAATCTTGCGACAGGGGTGTCAAAAGTGACATGGCACTGTGGAAATATGCCAAGTGGACCAATAGCCATTTGACACGTGGAAAAATAATTAGGTGAAAAAAAAATTTGGTTTGGTGTTTTTTATTCACATGTTATTTGAAATTTTCAAATGTTTAAAGGCGCCAAAGGCCAAACTGCCATGTCACCCACCAAACATGCATTAACCAAGTCAAAGGCACGAAAAAAGGAGGGAAAAACTTTCAAATCTCTTCCCAAGCACCTAGAAAGGTGGGAGGTAGTTTTGAACCTTTGACTTACCACATAAAAGGTTAATGCCTTGAACACTTCAGCCACAGAGGTCGAAGTGTTATAAAAGGGACTAATTTCTACTTGAATAGACATAGGAAGCCGACTGTGTATTGGAGAATATAGACTTGCTTATAGTATTTAGTCATTTTAGAGCCCTTAAAGGCCAAATCAAAGCTTAGAGTAAACTAAAAAGTTGTTTATAATTATGATACACTCTATTTAGTATATTCATTTTCCCATTTTAGAGAATTGGTGATGCCATTTTGAGCTATAGAAGTTACCAATTTTGATTTGGAGAAGCCTTTGCGTGTGATTCAGGAAGGTGAAGGACATGCTAAGTCAGCCAAGGTCTTTTGAAGGTCTGAAACACTATTTTTTTAGAGAGAAATTATCTATTATTGATTGTAAGTATATTTTAACTTGCAAATTTGAGCAACATTAATGGATCGGTTCAATATGAACCCAATGACGTAGGAATTTCTGAACCCCGTAAATAATTTCTATGTTTTGATCTTTGATTTCAGTTTTGAATTTTATTTTTAGTTAATTTATAGATTATAATTCATATTTTAATTAGAATGCAAAAATTACTCATTTGATCATTTACGGGAAATTGGATAAAATTGAGAATTTGAAAAATCTGATAGTTTTAATGGATATTTGATGTGATCTATTAATTAACCTTTATTTCAGTTTTGAAACTTGATTTGGATCAGATTTCAATTAGATTTAATCATTCCAACATATTATAAGTTGAGAAATTTAGAATCTATACTTTTAAAAATTTCACTTAGAGTTTATCAGTGGAGTTTACGGATCAGGTAATGTTCATATGGTTTCTACTGGGTTGTTTATTTGTTTATTTACTTATTTTTTTAATTTTAGCATTGTTTCCTTGATTCAATTTATGTGTGTTTATTGGGTGATTCCTTACCCACACTTACACTTGAATTCATCTATATTCATATGTTTACATTGTCATCATGGTTTCTATCATTGGTGCATTATATTCTATTGAGTATTGGATTTTAGGAGTCAGTCCTAATGCATATTTTGGCCAAGTCTTCATGATGTTATACCATGATGCTTATCAACATGTGCTATAACAAACCTCATTTTCAAGAATTCTATTCAACAATGGTGGCATTTCTTCAGCACCAACATCTTGATTTAATCCCAATCATATCCTAAATAGAGTAATTAACCATGAAAATTTTTCAATCTTTACCAGTTCAAATGAGCATCTCCCTACTAGTAGGTTGTTCCAATTCATCATTACCCTCTATGTTAAGTTATTATCATCCTTGGCCAAGTTTATCATGTTTTCCATAATTGGTGTCAAATGATTATAACTACTTATGGCCAAATCATTACACACCATCCCACCTACATTTCTCAATGATTATAACCACCTTTGGGAAAATCATTATGTTGTTACCACTTTAATTTTTATACCTATACAGGGGCATGTTATTATCTTGTTTATCTATCCTAACTGGGGTATCTCCATCTTCTCAATGATTATAACCACCTTTGGGCAAAACATTGTGTTATCATACCATGTTGCTACTATTAGGGTATAATGCTTATAACCACCTTTGGGAAAATCATTGTACACCATCCCAATTGTATTATAAATTATTTTGACTAATTTTTCAATATCATTATGTTTTCACCCCATCATCTTTCATTTCTTTGGTCCCCTCATTTCTCTTTTTATTGAGGGATAGTTTGTCAACCTACTTTTGCCAACCATTCCCTTGATGTGGCATCATATAGTTAGTTTATTGTCATTGTAGTTATAGGAATATAGGACCTTTTAATTATTTGAGAATACATCATTTTTCCTATAGTTTGTAACATCTTCCCAAATAGGGGAAAATTGTAGACACCTAATCTGGCCACCAATAACCCCTAATCAGGGATTTAACCAATTTCTACAAAAAATACACAATTTGGCCTAAAAAAAATAAAGCACTCTAAATGATGTGAGATTGACATATTCAAGTGTCAATTTTAGCTAGGGTATCCCTAAAGGGGGAAATGCAATTTATGGGCCAATAACTTTGATCAAATCATTTTAGGTTAAAAAGCCAATTTTGCACTTAGGTGCTCTGGATTGCTCTTTCCTATTAAATCTATTACATGAGATGTATGGCTTTGTTATTTTTTGTTAGTAACATCCTAAATGGGATAATGGATCTAATGTATTTGGCATCACCTTCTAATTCCAATCTAGTAAAATTTTGGACTAATAACAAGGCATTTTGATCAATTTGAGTAATTTGTGTACAAAGTGATTAAACATGCTTAAGAGCTAATTAACTCAAATCAAGGCCTAATTAAGAATTCCATGGAAACTTGTTGAAAACTTATTTTTAGAAATGGATATTGAATATCTGCATCATCAAAGGACCTCATTTCTTGGGAAGACATTCCTAGGCCATAAATGCCACAAATATCAAGATTCATGCCCTCTATGCCTCATCAATGCCTTCTATGATGCCCTCTATGCATATTAATTTCCCCTTCTTCCAATTTCATGATGAGGATAATTATAAAATTAATTACAAAAATCTAATTAATCCTCAAGCACCCATCTTAATCTCAGGATGGATGCTTCAGGTTGATTCTAGACATTCTAAAAAATCTATAAATATAGAGGCCAAGAAAATCATTTATAAGATATTTTGGTGAAAATATATTATGCTCAAATATCTTATAAAGTAGTTATTATTCAAAGTAATAATGCACAAATGGTTCTAAAAGCTTCAAAAAACTAGTGTTACCATGCCAAATTGATTCCAAGCCAAACCAAGCCACAATCTATAAGGTGCCAAGGAGAAGAGGAGATAGCCAAGCCTCTTTTGATGAAGACTTCATGAGAAAAATCCAAGAAATCCACTACAACAAGAATTTTGGAGTATTCAAGGAAGGTAAAAGAGGGTTTCGTTTGCATTTTAGTTGTGTGTGTTATTCATGTTTGTTAAAGAAGCTCTCCTTAGTGTCTAGGCCTAGAGATGTTATGTTAGTTAGTGTGTTTCTTTCATTTTGTTTTCATTTTGAAACTAACACTATAATAACCATCCTCTCTTGAGTAAAATTATTATATTCACAAAATATAATTAATTACTCATTGTACATTTATAGTAGTGGCTATATTTTTGTACCAATTGTGGTTGGATTTTATGTAATTACTTTCCTTATGCAATTATGTTTTGTTATATGTTATGCTAGTGATCAGTGACTATTAAATTTTGCATGTTTATTTATGTTTTAACATACTTATTTAGTATTATAAGATAATTAATTATACTCTCATGGTGTAATATAATGAAATAGGACATGGAATACAATTTTTTTTTAAATATTACATTATTCTAGTAAATCCCAGTGGGGATGTTACACTTTCCACCAGTTCTTATGGCTCTAAACATTATAATGAAGTCACATGGGTGACCATAGACATTTTTTCTAAGGCTTCCCTACATAAAAGGTACAATGCCCTTCCCAATGTCCTGCATATTTTCAAAATTTCCCTATAAAGGACTAATTTTCAAAAATTCATAATAAGAGAAACATAAATTCAAAAATTAGGAAACAATCAGCTATAAGTTCATAAAAACAAAAGAAATGCATTAAATGTATTTGGAGAGATTTTCTACCTCAAAAATCATGCAAGGTAATAAAACAAACATAGGGATTTTTACAAAGGAAAATGAAACCTTTTCATTGGTTTTGACTTAAAACTATATACCTTTTATAAAGTGGCACATAAACTTATTCATTAAGTTTGTACAAGATCATAAGGAATCCTACTATCTTGGAAGATTGATTTAATTATTTTCATAAAAGTTTAAAATTACATAAAAGTTATTTTCATGTGGTGGTACTTCAATAGACTCAAAGACAACTAAAAACAAAGCATATCCATTCATTATTTGATGATATTATAGACACAAATAAAAATTTATTGATAAAAATTGCATTGGTGATCACCCTCTTATACACACTTAGCTCATGCTCAATTCTAAGGTCCTTGACAATTATTCCTTCACTTCTATTCAGATGATCTTTACATTTTAATAAAATTTTGATTCTAAATAATATTATTCATCATTTCATACAACTTGAGCTCATCCTTGGATTGATACACACAAATTAGCTATATTTACTCCTCATAAAATCTTTCTCCTTCAAGACTATCCCTCTCACTAGTAATGTTTAATTACCCCAGTCATGTCCTTTTTAAAATTAACAATTAGTTTCTCAAATTCAAATCCACCTAATAGGTTTTCATGTATGTTTCAAAAGTTCTATTTGAAGTAATTCCAAAATGATCACTATAAATCCACATTTTATAACCATTTTTTCACTAAAGGTTCATATGATTGAAAAGTACTAGAACATCTAACTACACATTTATAATAAATAATATTTTAACTTAGACTATGAATCCATATAGCCCTATTATCCATGAGCTAAGTATTAATACACCATAAAGGTGATAATTCATTGTTGAATCAATTAATCAAACTAAGATTTCATTAGTATTTCACACACAAAAATGTAGCATGGGATAACTACATGGAGTTTTATCCTACTTAGGAGTATTGGTATGTAGGTAACACTCAACATAAGGGGTGTTGAGGTCAAGTATAACTTATGCTAGTAACTTCATTTACCATTTATTTCATTTATATCTCATGACCTATTGAGATAGATTTACAAGTGAAGAATAATGCACATAATGAATTCAACATTAATTACATAGATCAGATTATGCACATAGGACCTACAAGTGAAGGGACGTTGATCCAAATTTACATAGATAGTTAAAACTCAATTGAATTATAGCACATATAATTTAGTATGACATCATCCAATTAGTTTAGCCTTATCCTTGATAGATAATAGGCCTTGTTGTTGATTCATAGTGACATTTTATAGCCCAATAAAAAGTTTCACAATCATAATCAAAGTTTTGTGTATATAATTTCTAGCTAAGTGGTTCTTCATTACTACTTTTCATTTTCAGCATATACCTAAATATAGTAAGTTATAAATTACTTTATGTGATTTATTCCATATTTATTATATTTTAATTTTACTCAATAATTTGTCTAATTAAGATTAAAACTTATCTTAATCCAAAATTTGATAAAGCATATAGGTGAACCTATATATTTATTGAATATTGTTAACTGCTAGATTAACTTAGGGGTTCCTACTATTTTTATCACTTATGTTAAGGTTTTAGGTTGTTGATTTCATGATTTTCATAATAATCATGATGGTAATGAATGCATATATTTTTAATTTATTAATTCAATAAAATTCAATATCATTTTATTGTAGTTTGTCTATAATATGCAAAATATTTAAGTTTGATTTAAGTCTATGGATACATAATTTCAATAAATAAATAAAAAAAAATCAAGATCATAATAATGAATAAAGTCATGATGTTTATTGTTACATGGTTCACTTTGATTTGAACCTATTAATGATGTTAGAGGGATCAGTTGCTTCTTTTCATTCATCTTTCCTATTGACCTATAAATTACCTCATAGACAATCCCACCTATACTATTATCCCTAGGCTTATAATAGATTTCATGGTCCATGTTGTTATTAATAACAAAAGATAGGATCCCCATAATACATGGCATGATGGAATAACTAAAGGATTTAACATCATTGATTATATTAACACCACAATAAAAAATATCTCTATTTTAGATTTTATCTAATAGTTAAATATTTACAAGGATATTCTATATGTGGCACTACATGACACTACTATTCCAATAAATTTTGAAGCAAATTATTTTTCTTCCAATTAGTAATAGACCATGATGGATATAAGAGTCTATATATTTTTAAAATGAAGATATGCCATGACAACACATCATTAATCAATATTTTCCTTAATACATTCAACTCAAAATTAATGGAATGGGTGTTAAGTGAATCCTAGTAGATAAAAGTTTAGTTTTCAATATTTTCAATAGTTCCATCTTTTGAATACTCATTATACATGTTGAAAATTTGGATCATTTGAATAGGAATATTAGATGATTCTATAATATTCCTTAAATGGTATTGGGATAGATAACCTTGAATCTTGCATTGGGTCCTAGAACTATTACTACAACATGCCAAGATTTTTTTAATGATATTAATTAGAAAAAATTTCTTGGAAGATCTTTGATTGATTATATTCAATACACCCGTTAAATTTATATGAATGTTTCAAATTCACTTAAAATATTTTCTTGGGCATAATCTAATATGCTAGACATTGATCCATTGGTTTTTGTCCATCAAATAACACATTATGCAATGAAAAAATAGTTAAGCATAAAACACACAAAATGTATAAAAAGGTTGCATTTTTAGTTAATGAAGATATTAAAATATTAATTGATGCATATTTCATTCCAACTATAGCATGTCCAAAATGGGTGTCTAATATTTTTACAATAGTAAATCCTAATGGGAAGATTTGATGTTGTTTAGACTATATGGATTTGAATTAGGATTTATCTAGGGATCATTTACCCTTAAAAAACATTGATATTATTTTGGATTATATGATAAGATATGGATTATATCATTCATTAATGGATTAAAAAATTATAATCAAATTATAATTGTCAATAAACATCGAAATAAAACATAATTTATCACACCATGAGATATCTTTTATTATATAGTGATGCCTTATGTATTAAAAAATGATGGGGTTACATATAAATGAGCTATGATACATATATTTCATGATCTTATTCAAAAATTAATAGATTTTTATGTGGATGGTTTGCTTCAAAAATTTTAAAAAAATACAATATCATGCGATCAATTTGTGTCAAATATTCAAACAACTACACCAATATAATATAATCTAAATCCAAGGTATACATTTTTGGAGTAAAATTAGAAAATAATTTAGCTTTTATTATATAACATGGAGGTATTTGATCCTAAAAAGGTCAAATATGTTATTTCCATGCTTCCACCTCAAGGGTTGAAGTAACTCTAATATTTATAAGGTACAATTCAAGTAATACATCACTTTGTAGCTTAGTTAGAAGATAAGACACAAAATTTTACAAGATTACTAAAAATATATACAAACTATGAATGGGATATGAATTTTGAAGAAGGTTTTTAGGTACTCAAAAAATGTTTGTTGAAGCCATCAATTTTCATGACTTTGATACCAAATAAACCACCCTTATTATACATTTATCATAGTCATAATGTGTCAGACACTTCAGTAGCATATTATGATGATGATCGTGAGAATGATGCATATATTATAGTAGCCACACTCTTTTTGATTATGAGCATAATTACACTATAATGTAAAAATTATGTTTGGCTTTTGTATTTGCTACTTCAAAAATTTGACACTATATGATTAATAATGATACTCGAGTTATTGCAAAGGATGATTTATTAAAATTTATCATATCAAGTATTCATTTGTTGGACATATATAAAAAATGGGTAATGTTAATCATAAATTTTTATTTAAGGTTTATATCTCAAAATCTAGTAAAATGAAAAATTAACAAAAACTATTTAGTTGTCATTCCATTATAGGATATATAACCACTCAAAAATACTTTTCAGGATGATTTCAAAGCATAAAGTATTATAAAGGATACATGGATAATGCTTTTTTATGGTTCAAAATGCACATTGGATGTTGTTTCAGGAATTTTTCTTATCACTCCACAAGGAATGCCTATAGCATTTCCACATAGATTGGGTTTTTATTGTACAAATAATATCACATATAATGAGGCATTGATTTTTAGATTATACACTATTCATGCCTTATAGATAAAATATAGTAAGATATATGTGGATTAAAAATTGGTTTTTAACCAAATTAAATATTTTTACTAGACAAAGGAATAAAACTTATAAAAATATGGCATAGTGTTCATGGGTACATTTTGATAAATTTTCAATGAATAATATCTCATGAAAAGATAATTGTCATGTAAATGGAATGGCTAGTTCAAATTATTTTTTACCAATTGAAATTAATGATGATAAATAAATAATCATTATATCTTGTTTATATAAATCATCAATTTTAGGTAGAGATTTGGTAGCCTTTTTAGTCTTGGTAACTACACAGTGGACAACAGTCATAATGGTTTACTCATATATATAAATTTTTGGATAAATAATTTACACTAGATACTTTCATTATAAATGATAAGAAAACATTAAAAATAAACACATTTAGATATGTTATTATTGTGGGGGACTTGTTAAAGAGATCATTTTATGGATAGTTACTTTGATGGTTAAATTATAATGAGGCTATGCTAGTAATACAAAAGGTACATGACAATGAATGTTTTGGGCATTTTAGTGGAAAATCAGTGTAGTATAAATTAATTTTGCTAGGATACTATTGATCTTACCATGAAACATTAATTTTAGGAATATGAAAAACTATGTGATAAATGCCAAAAACACATATATTTTAACCATGTAACTCTAAACGAACTATAGCCTACCATTTTGCCTTAGCCATTTGGACTTTGGGGTTTGATTTGGTAGGAAAAATCAACTAGGATTTAGTAGATGGTAATAATTTTATAATTATGGCTACTTAATATTTCACCAAATGGGCTAATGTTATACCCTTTGAGTCTACTATATGAGATGACATATGTTATTTCTTGATGACACATATCATATCTCATTTTGGACTTCCTCTAACTATCATTAAATAAAATGGTTCATATTTAAAGAAAAAATTTGTCAATTTTTTTCACTAAATATAAGATTTGGTACACATTTTATACTCATTATTACCATCAAGGCAATGGACATGAATAAGCTACAAACAATACCATAAAAATAATATTGAGTAAAATAGTGACCAAATTTGTTGATGATTGGTATAACCAAATAATTTATCCACTATGGACTTATCCTATGAGCATTTTCACACCCACTACAACTACTCCATATTCCTTTCTCTATGGGATATATGTTATACTTACACTAGAATTGTAAATTCCATATGTACAGGTATCTCTCAAAGGGATTAGTACAAATGATCAATATGGATAAAATCACTTACATAAATTAGAATAATTGGATAATATATGAATGAAACTAACTAAACATATTATAATATATCCAAATTGTATTCAAAATGCACATAACAAAAGGATTAATAGTAAATAATTTGATCTTGATGACTTTGTTTTAAATAAAAATATAAGGAAACTCAATGCAAAAAAAGAAACAAAGGGCAAGTTCAAGCCAAACTGGTTCGATTCATATACAATTATAGGAATTATGAGTACAAAAGTTTATATTTTAGCTTTGTTTGAAGGAAAATAGTTCAAGAATCTGATGAAAAATATGTATATATGATGGTTTTATACTTAAATAATTCATTTTTTCATATATTAAAAGATACAAAAACATAAATTAGAATATTTCAAAAATTCTAAATTAATAGGACATATGCGTAATATGTGTAGTTTATCTACATCACTTGATTTATTATTCAACATATCTAGTACTTATATATATATATATATATATATATATATATATATATATATATATATATATATATATATATATATATATATATATATATATATATATATATATATATATATATATATATATATATCAATTTTTGTATAGAATATTATTCATAAATATACTTGTGTGGTTATAAAACACACATGTTTTCACTTCTAGATGTAATTTCAGGTGGTGATACTATCTCATACCCAAAAAAATTTCATAGGAAAAATTGCTTTGTTCTAGAAAGTAATGCATTATGTTATTTTTCTATTCCAATAGACTTGTCCCAATGAACAAAAGATCCAATTTTTTAGATTCAAACTAGTGACATAGTTTCTACATATTACATACACCTTAGAAAGTTCACTGGGGCATCCTTTTATACAAGTTTTATCACTCTATGACTATCCATATTGTTCCTATTTCAATACATTACATTACATTATGATTGGCTCACTTACTTTCACATTGTTATATTAATAAATACATGAGTTATTGAATATACTAATGTTTTAAATTGATTATTTTGATCAATTTCACTTATACATTCATGTTTATCATGGTTTTCTTGTTTTTTTTGTGCTTTGTGTGTATTCTTTGTTTATATTATGAATATTTGAACATACCCTTATTTTTGGTTATATTCCTTATTATATTATTATATGTGTGTGAATGACATTCAAACATGTCCCTTGTATGTGTCCCCTTAGTATTAATATGTACTTCGTGTACTTTTCATGACTCTCATTTGCTTAGTTTTCAAAAAAAATTGATGCCATGATGGATATCTTGCATCTTCCCAATGTTTTGATGTCATGATGGATGTCATGCATCTTTCCCAAGTTTCTATATATGAGGCTCAATTATATGATCATTGTTTAATGTGTTTTTAATTAGTAACATATATCTCAATATGACACAGTGTATGATTGGTTATACATGCAACTTACATTACTATATTTCTCAATTTATCTATGCCATGATCTCCAATATTATCATTATTACTCAAAATTTTCATCTTTTCTATAACATGATTTATATAAATTTTTAATTTGAGATAAGTTATTGAAAAGGATTCATAAATCATGTCAAAATATGGGGCATACATAATCTCTTATATTAGAGACTAAGTTACAAAAACACACTACACAAATATAAATTTGTAGGTTTTGATTAGTTGATCATAAGTCATACCCAAAATTTACCTAGAAATAAATTTTAGACATAAACACTCTATTTAGACAAGGATGCAAGTCAACCATGTCTCAAATAGTTCATTATCATCAAAATAGTCATAAATTTGTATTTTTAAAGAATTATTTTCAATCACATTCAACTACAAGGAAGTTTTTAATAGTTATTTAGAATTATTTTAGGCAAATACTTAGGTTTGTCTCAGATTTTTCTTTGGTTTGTGAAATCATGTGTGGCAGATGTTCCAAGTTATCACATAGATTTTTTCTTAGAAAATTACTTGATATTACTCAGTTCCATAATTTATATACACCTAGATATCATATTGGGGCATGTGCATGACACATGACCACTTCCTTGCTTAGTTTTACACTAATTACCATAGAGCAGTGTAAATTCATGTCATTATAAATGTTACATAAACTAGACTTAGATCATGTTATTTTTGAATAAATGTTTCCTCAAATAATGGTAGTTTCACATTAAAAATGAATATTATTCCATATATAGTGGTTTATTCACCTTTTTCACCAATTATGAAATAGTGTTACACGAGAATGATCTATTGGAATTCATATGTGGATTCCAAGACACTCTACTACCTTGGGTACGAAATGATGGAGTCAAGCACACCTTGAATTATTAAGCATAGTCTCCTATAAATGAGGATTGGATCATACACAGTCAAATCCAATTCTTTTCCATGAAGAAGAAATTTTTAAGGATCTTACCCTCTCTAGTCATCAATGTTTCACCAAAAAATACAATGGTTCACATAAAAAAATAGTTGTATTCATTACTTATTATTTGATATATAAGTTTTTTTTCTTAAATTTCATTTTTTCATTCTAGGTAAGGAATTATTTATATTTCATTTTAATTTTGCATGAGTCAAAGTTTAGTGTGTGGGCTAAATTTATGACTATTCTTCGTATGTATGTCTATGCCTTTTACTATAATAATTTCACTTTATTGGATTACTATAATAAAGGGTGGTAATTGTAGACACATAAATAAAACTTTATTTCAACAAAAATGCATTTGTGAGCATATTATTATATACACTTATCTCATGCTAAATTTTATGTTCCTTAAACATCATTCCTTTTTTTTTAATGTAGATGACCCTTACCTTTTAGGAAAATTATGATTATGAATATTATTATTCACCATATCAAATAACCCAATCTCATCCCTAGATTGATGCACACTTCTAGTTTAGCTATATTTTCTCATTTAGAACACTCGATCACTGTAATCAATAGGAATACAAGAGAGAATATTCATATGGTGTTAGTATGAACAAAATTAATCAGAAACACACTAATGAAAAATTACACCTCTATCATAGACACTCAAGGAGAAAGAGAACAATACAAGTAACTACCAAAAGATGACAAAACAAACAATATTTACCTTCTTTGAGAGCACGAGTTGTATGTTGTCCATTAATTTATGTGCTTGGTTATGTGATCAAAGATTATTTGGTAATGGTTCTCCTTGCATTATCTCTACTTGTTACCTTGGTAATGTTGGGCTTATATTTAGCTTTGGTTGGGATTTGCTAAACAAATGGGCATGATAACACTTATACCAAAAGAGCTTCTTGATGGCATTTTATCATAATAAATTTACATAAATGAATATTATTAAGGTAATTCCTACATGATAATATTAAATAAAAAAAATGTGTTTGAATAGTGGGTGAGGCCTTGTATTTATAGCATTCCAAACTAACCCTAACTCAAGTGTAGTTATGATAGTTTAACAATGGTTAGGTTTGGGAGGGGACAAGCCATTAATATTTTTAATTAATAAGAATGGATAACAAACCCAAATATTTTTTTGATATTTTGTGAGTGTTTGAGAACTCATAAAAGATGATGTCATTTTTTTTGATATTTTGTGAGTGTTTGAGAACTCATAAAAGATGATGTCATGATGGTGACATTATTTTAGGTATTTGTGTGATGTCATGATGATGTCATCAATACAAATTTATAAATTTATAAAAATATGAATTTAATAAATAATTAGCCATGGGATTTTCACCTATTCATTGAATTAGTTTTAACCAATTAAGCAATCCTTATCACATTAATTGCCATTTCTGAATTTTAACAAGTTATCCCTCACACATGGTCAAAAAGGTCAATTTTCTATGTCATAACTTGATCAAAGATGAATTAGAGGTAGATAATGATTTAATATAGTGTATTTCCCTAGTTATGGATATGTTGATGTGGTTTAGACTCTATATGTGATGTGCACTGATGAATTAGATCATTCAAGTGATTTCTAGGCTTAACTTGCATTATTTTTAAGAAGTTGCTCTAGTGTTTATTTTTAGTAAAGGTTACTATGTTTAAATAGAACATGATAATTACAGGGATAGGATGTGCAAAGTGATAAAAGGATATTTTATAAGTATTTAATCAATATTTTTAGTCTACATAAGGTTTATTGTATAGAAATATATTTGTTTAAAGATTCAATACACAATAAAAACTAATTACATATATAAAGAGATTTATGCATTAGAGAAATATATTAAAGGAAACATTAATAATAGCATGTGACACTATATGATTATACCAATAAAGAACACAAATACTTAGAATTCATTTTAAAATATCTAATACTAGGGATTATAACAAGGGAAAGCTCATAAATCGATGTCTAGTTATGTAACTACTCTATGTCAAAACTTTCTGAGAATAACATTTACTATTGTATTACTCACATACATGTAAAAATCAGAATAATAATAAAAAATTATATTAAATTCATTAAAAATACTTATAGGTATTAATTTTTATAGTTTTAACTTCTAAATTTACCATATTAAAAATATATCTCCGTATCACATTTGGTGAAATCTTGACCAACATAGAGATTCTCGTAACAACCCAAAATAGAATACATCTATAATTACCATAAGAATTTAATGTAAATAAAATGGTTTTACGTTTACCATTTGTTGCTAACATCTTCTTAGAATAGAAGTGGCCAAAAAAGAGTGTCCATAGTCCACC
The DNA here is from genome assembly GCA_037957365.1 of Torreya grandis. Taxonomy (NCBI): domain Eukaryota; kingdom Viridiplantae; phylum Streptophyta; class Pinopsida; order Cupressales; family Taxaceae; genus Torreya; species Torreya grandis. The sequence goes on from JARHVA010004625.1 coordinate 839,523, forward strand.
CCTATTTGGGAAGATGTTATGAGACACAAGCATAATAACAGCTTCTCAAAGAATGAAAATACTAATAAGAAGAAAAAGAAGATAATTATTGATGAATGATACTCTAAACAAATTTTGGGAAGCTTATGATTCCCCATCAAGGGAGTGGCCAACACATATTATAGATAGATGACCCTCAAAAAAGCAAGAAGAATAATGAAATTAACCCATGGGTGAGATTAATCTAGTAGAGATAATGCTTGCACACATTGATTAAAAGTATTGATTTGAATAAAGGTGGATATAATAAATAACATAAGTTGAGACACTAATTGTCCCAAAGTTAATTATAATCAGTGGCATAAGTATGTGCCACATAAAAGTGGATGATTCAAAATAATGATTTTCTCAAATGTAATTATAATCATTAAGATGACCTGGATTGAATAATTATTTTTTGGTTGCACCCAAGTATGGAATATTGGCAAGCATAACTCAAAGATATAACTTGTCACATAGATTAATATGAGATATCAAAAATATAAACACAATGGTCTAATGACTAAAGAAGCCACAAATAACCAGGTGTATGAGGATGCACAAAGTGATAAAAGATATAATTAGAAGAAAAATTTGGCAAACCTAACTTGAGGTAGTTCATATATCCAATCACTCCATACATATTATAAATATACCTCAGGCCAATGTAGTTCACCTACAATTAGGAGAAAATGGAATGAGGAATAGAATATAAGAATAAGAATTGATCGATGTGAATGATTATATTATACCTACCAATATAGATATGCTCATCCTTATTGGCATTAATACAATTAGAATGGTTGATGGTTTGAGGGTGGGAGGATTTACTAAGGTAAACAAGAATAAATTTATACAGTACCATTACTTGTAATCTCTACTAAACTAATTTTTGTTTTAGCATGTGAAGGTGTACACCATAATATAAAACATCATGATAACCTATACATATTGTGCATAAAGACTGACTCTTAATCCAATAAACAATTAAAAACAATGCATCAATGATTAAAAAACATGATGATGATGTTGACATATGAATATGGATAAACTCATTTACAATTCACAAGGAATCAGCCAATGAGTTCTTATAGACTAAGTCAAGGCACAATAATTAAAAAAAACAAATAGGCAAATAAACACATAGAAAGCTTGAAAGTAAAAGCAATAGAAAACATCCTATCATTAACCAAGTCAATACCTACATGTAAAGACTCAATGGAATGATAAACATATGATGCCCCCAAAGAAGGCTATATGTAATGGAATGACATTTGGGGATATCTTGGTATAAGATGCATACTTTAGTATTTCCCCAATAGGTAAAAATATGTGAGCTTTGCCTAAAAGTGTAAATTGGATGGTGCCCTTAAGTAAGGATATTACATGTAAAGGGAAGGTTACATCCATAGTGGTTGTGTAATGGATTGGAGCCAATAATGGATTTTACTTGGTAGGGAGGATCAAATATTTGTGAATATATTTAATATAGGTTCAATGTTTTTGGATTTTGGGGCTTTATATCTCTTTAGGAGATTGTAAGCCAATTTTCTAATTTTTAGGATTTTGACTTATTCTGAATGTTTTTGGAATTTTTTGGGTATCGTAACTCATTAGAAATTGAAAATATATTGCTCACAAAATAGTGAGAGCTTAGGAAAAGGGGTAATCATAAAATAATGAGTTGTCTTAGGTTTCTTGTAAAATGGTGAGAGCATTTACTAAAATTGCTTTCAAAATAGCAAGACCATTGGAAAAAGGTGACTAAGCTAAACTCAACATAGATTTATCATTACCTGCATAGTACAAATTGACCTCAAGTCATTTTATTTCAAATTGATGGCAAGGTGCAAAAGGATGGTAAGGTGAGGCAAAGGGAAAGTCAAAGGCAAGGTAAATGACAAGGTATAGCAAATGGAAAGGCAAGGTAAATGGCTAGGTAAGGTAAATTGAAAGGCAAATCATATGATTCTATTGTTATTTTTGATATGGATATTCATGGCCTGATCAACATATGATACAACTAGAATAGTCAATTATGTTAATTGACAATATATGCATGTGTGCTTGTGCACACATGCGCGTGCTCTCTCTCACACACACACACAACATTTTAATACTTTCTATGTCAAGAACATGTTGTTGATTTAGACTTCAATAATGTTATTGTGATCTATTTTGGTCATTGATTATGTTTCTACAAAACTTTGAGATAAGATGTCTTCATATCTTAGATAAAAGAAAGTGAAGCAAGGGATGGTACATAAGGATAATATTGGTTTAAAGATCTATTTTTAAATGATAGAAATGGATCATAATGGAATGTATAATGGTCAGGGAAAAAATAAAGATTGGTATTTTTAATAACACACAATGTTGTTGATTCTAGATTCAACAAACTTTTAGTTGTGGTAGGGCTGAAGGCTTATGAATATGCACTCGATAGGACCACAATATTTTGTTCTTTTAATCCTGAGAGATGTTTCCATATAATTATGTTATATATTGTAAGTTATACTTATATTATATTTAATAATGTATTCATCAAGAATTGAAGAATTGTTATGCTTAGCTATTTTTCCTAAAAGATTTTTCTTACCAATTAAGTTATCTTGACTATCTCATATCACCTTTGAGAAGCATTTAATAATTAATGTTGAGTTTTGACCTTGATTTTATTATATCACATCAACTGAGGTTTCATTATAAGATGTTGATTTTGGACTTTGATTTCCCCTTAGTGCCTCCAAAATGGTTTCACTAGGAGATTATTCTTCTTATGTGATGTAGAAGCATCACCTACCACATTATACATATTGGTTAGTTGTCATGTGTTGGAAATATTTTCATTGATGTCAAAGGTCTAACATTATTGGTGACAAAGGCCCCATAGCATTTAATGTTCATATCCTGGCTAAAGTGTGTTAGTATTATTTATATATTAATGGATATATTATTGGTTGCATAAAGACAAAAGAGGGCCCATGAGGAAGTCAAAGAGTCACCATTAAAGATAAAAGAGGAAAATGATGAATTTTCCCATGAAGGGTCACCTTGAGGAATTCAAAGAGTTACCAGATAAAGACAAAATAGGGAAAGGATGAATTTTCCCATGAAGGGTCACCATGCAACCATTCATATGGAAGAATTTTAAGGGTCATGTATGTTTGACACCATTATCCATTTAGATTGAAAAGTGTCAAAGGGTGAATGCCAAAGGTCATTTGGTAAGCTATAAAAGGAGGCTTGGGAAGCCATTTATATATGGAAGTGTATGGTTTTTAATTATTTTATCTATCGGAGAAGAGCAAGAGGAGAGAAGAGAAAAGAAAAGAGAAATAAATATATTAGTGTTCTATCATTTGTTGAGAAAACAACATTGAGAGATAGTTGTGTTTTACATAAGAGGGGTTAATGCTCTTATGGTTTGGTGCTCACAAATAGTTGTTATGTTAGTGCTCAAAAAAGAGGTTGGTGATCTTGAAATTTGGTGCTTGTGAACTTTGTAATTTGAGTTGGTGCTCATTCATATACTTGAGATTTTTATTCATGGTTTTTCTTACATTGGTTTTTCACATAAAAATCTGGTTTCTCTCTCTCTCTCTCTCTCTCTCTCTCTCTCTCTCTCTCTCTCTCTCTCTCTCTCTCTCTCTCTCTCTCTCTCTCTCTCTCTCTCTCTCTCTCTCTCTCACACACACACACACACACACACACACACACTCATGTGATGCATGTTATTGTTTTAGTTTTATCACATATCTTGAATGTATGGCTAAGTGGAGTTTGATTAAGTAAATTTTTTATAAGATATATGATATAATTATTCACCCCCCCACTCTCAGTATATCCCATGCTTATAAATTGGTACTAGAGCATGTTATTTCAGAAAGAGTTTAATACTTTGAAGGTATATTGGGGAAAACATGATCGTCAAAGGACATGAATGTTTTTATACAAATAAGGCACCTTTGTTTGATGGTAAAAAATATGCCTTTTAGAGAATAAGGATGAAGACTTACTTGATGGCCCTTGGATTCAACATTTGACAAGTAGTGATGGATGAATACGAAGAGCCACAAACACTTGTAACTACTCCCAATAAAAATAAGGAAAGTCAAAATAATTCTAAAGCTTTAAATTCAATTTTATGTGTTTTATGTGAATCAAAATTTGTTGATGTTATGCAATGCAAATCTCCTCATGAGACTTGGTAAAACTCAAGAATATTTACCAAGGTGATGGAAAAGTTCAGTGGGCTAAGCTTCAAACTTTTAGGAGATAGTTTGAGAGTTTAAAAATTGAAGAGGAATACCAAGTTATCTTTTGTGGGTTGGTTAAATAGTAAATAAAATTCAAGGCCTTGGAGAAAAAATATTGGAGTTAATTGTGGTACAAAAGGTTTTGATATCTCTACCTTTGAAATATGATGCAAAGGTATCTAAAATTGAGGAGATGAAGGATATAGAGAAGTTAAAGATGGATGAAATACATGGTATTATTACAACATATGAGATGCAGACCACACAAGAGAAATCCTTAAGGAAGTTACTTTCAAAACATATAAGAAAAACAAGGCCAAGATTCAAGAATAAAGTGACATCTCTAACAATGAAGAAGATGACAATGAAGCTGTATTAATCTAAAATCCTAAAAGGGGCATAGGTAAATGTCAAGGAATGTTACCATTTAAATGTTTTAAATGTTATAAGATTGGAAATTTTATAGACAAGTTCCCAAATAAGAATAATGGTGACAATGAAGAAGAAAAGTCTAAATACAAGAAGAAATTCAAGAAGAAGAGTTTATATTCTAAAGATCTTATCTTAATCGAAGATAGTGGAGTCAATGACTTAGATGAAGAAGAGAATATATTCATGACCATACATGAAGATGCTTCTGTAAGTAAAAGTATAGATGATCAAGAAGAAGAACATGATGAAAGTGAGGATGAAGTTGAGGTGATTGTAGAAGGAGTACTCATTTGTGCCTTAGAAGAATTAAAATATATTGAGAATAAGAATCTAAGATTGAAGCTCCAAATTGAGAAAAATGAAAAGGATTCAAAGGAAATAATTGAAGATCTACAGTTACATAGTAAAGAAGCTAAAAATACTAAAAAAGATCTAACAATTCAATTGGAAAAAGTAAGTGAAGAATGTGAAAGGTAAGTTGTTTAAATTGCCTCTTTAAAATAAGATATCAAGAAAATAAATAAAGAAATCAATGATGCATCAACCAATGATTCAAAATTTGTGAATAGCACTAACATGTTGAATACGATATTAGAAAGTCAAAAATCAATATCAGATAAGACATGTATCAGATTTGAAAAGAAAAGGAGCTATGTTGAAGTCTTTACAAAAGAGGAAATAAAAAAGGAAGAAGTTAAGAATGTAGAGGACAGCTCAAACAAATAAGGTTGGAAGGAACAGAGCTACAAAACATGACCAATTCAAAGATACATAAATCAAAACAAGTTTTATTTTCATGGTTATTATTTTTAATGTAATGGTTATGGTCATAAGAAAATAGACTATCAGAAAAGAGCTAACAATTTTAGAAACAAGGAGAAGGGAACTTATACAAAGTCAAGTAGAAGCCATAACTCTTTTACTTCTCTATCAGGCTTTAATGAAGAAGCCATAGTATTTTAAAAGTGTAATAATTTTGGACACATAGCCCAACATTATAGAAGCATGTTCAAATTAGTAAATAAGGACCAATGTTTCAAGGCTCAATTCATCAAGAAGAAAGTTTAGACACATTCATTATAGAAGAAACAACTTGAAGAGTCTATGTTAGTCCAGATAACTTTATATACAATAAATGAAAATCAACCATGGTTCATTGACAACAAATATTATAGGCACATGATAGGAGACAAGAGAAAGTTTATAACTCTAAAGAAGATCAATGGTGGCAAAAATATGGAGATAATACCACTACCAAGATAGCTAGAAAAGGTACATTAAGTTTGGATAATGGTATAACTAAGACTAAGAATATTTTATATGTACAAGGTCTTAAGCATAATCTATTGAGTCTAAGTCAAATATGTGATCAGGGATACACATTAAAGTTTTATATAGAAGGTTGTGAGATTAGAAGAAAAGATTAAGATGAGTTTATTATATATGTTTAGAGGATAGGCAACAATTTATATATGTTATTAGATATCTTCATAAAGATATTATTGAAAGACACATTCAAGTATCGATGAGAGAAGTTGGGAGTAATTTATTTTACTTCTCACCATTGAGGACCAACATCAGTCAAGGGGGAGTTAAGTGTTAGCTCTAGGATATACCCTTTGCTATTGATGTTAAATGGGGATAATTATAGAAATAGGTATAAGAACAGGTTCAAAAAAATAGGATGTTATAGTAAGGTGGAGTTACCATATTTTTTTAGTTGGTAGTATGTGTAGGTCTCAATTTTTTTGGAGAAGTATAGGAACAATACTTAGGATGTGGTAGTTTCAATTTTAGGTTGCCATCAATGACAAAGGGGGAGACTATTAGAAATATTGTCATTGATGTCAAAGGTCTAACATTATTGGTGACAGCGGTCCCATAACATTTAATGTCTAAATGTGTTTTTAATGTTCATATCCTAGATAAAGTATGTTAATATTATTTATATATTAATGGATATATCCATGGTTACATAAAGGTAAAATAGGGCCCATGAAGAAGTCAAAGAGCCACCACTAAAGACAAAAGAGGAAAAGGATGCATTTTCCCATGAAGGTTCACCTTGAAGAATTTGAAGAGTCACCAGATAAAGACAAAAGAGGGAAAGGATGCACTTTCCCATGAAGGGTCACCATGTGACTTTTCATATGGAAAAATTTAAAGGGTCATGCAAGTTTGGCACCATTTTCCATGTGGAATGAAGAGTCTTAATGGGTGAATACTAAAGGTCATTTGGTAAAATATAAAAGGAGGCTTGGAAAGCCATTTGTATATGGAAGTGCATGGTTTTTAATTATTTTATCTAGATGAAAAGAGCAATAGGAGAGAAGAGAAAGAGATATAGTAGTTTTATATCATTGGTTGAGGAAACAACATTGAAAGATAGTTGTGTTTTACATAAGAGGGGTTGGTTTTCCTATGGGTCGGTGCTCAAAAATATTTGTTGTGTTGGTGCTCGATAAAGGGGTTGGTGCTCCTGCAAGTTGGTGATTTCAAACTTTGTAATTTGAATTAGTGCTACAAACTTTGTAATTTGAGTTGGTGCTCATTCATATACTTGATATTTTTCTTCATGGTTTTCCCAAATTGGGTTTCCACATAAAATTTTGGTGTCTCTCTTTCTCTCTTGTGTGGTGCATGTTATTGTTTTAGTTTTATTGCATATCTTGAATGCATGAAGTTTTATAAGATATATGATATACTGATTCACCCCCATCCTCTCTTAGTTTATCTCATGCTTACATCATGTTTTTAGTCTTTATTATGTTTTTAAGGTCATATTAGGTTTGTAAGAATCATTTTGAGGTATTAGAGTGGTGTCAAATTTGAATTAGGGACCCTTTTGCATTGTCTTTCCAAAATCCATGATTTGAAATTTAAAACTTATTATGAAGTTTTGGGGGCATCAATCATGTCTAATGAAGGCCTCAACATTATAATTTGGGTGGTTAGACTTTAGTTAGGAGTTTAGGATGTTACAACACATACCTAAACTCACATTTGATAAATATGTTAGTAGTTGAGTTAGTTAAGGACACTCTTAATGTACAAAAGAAGTTAGAATTTAGTTAGGATGGTTATTTGGTAATAAAAGTCTTGTCCATGTCTTGATTTTGTCAAGGTATGAGAGTCAAAAATTTTAAGGGGTTAGCTTCTAAGGAAGAATTTAAATAACCCTAAATATGTTAATAAAGACAAGTTTTGATCATTGGAAAATAAGAAAGCATCATCTAACCTTGTATTACCTTGCATATGAGAAATGATAGCTGACTTTGAAAGCATGATTAATAATGAAAATGTAACAAGAGAAATTTATAGTGGTTTGAGTGAATTGGTAAGTTGAAAATATCCTTTTGATGATGATTATAGGCATTTGATGATTGATTTAAAAGTCTTTTTGCATGTACAAATTTCAGACCTACCTATTCTATGTGTTTGGAAGACTAATTATATTTCCTTTGTAACAAAGACTATGGATAAAATGAGTGGAAATTTAAGAATATATATTTCTATATATATATTAATTATTCTTAAGGTCATTGATAAGATTCAAATTATTTATATTTGTGTTAATTTATTTGACAAGGTAATAAACTATAAACCACTATGTTTCCTGACAGAGGTGACTGAGATTGTATATGCACCAAGAAATAGTTTGTAAGGGTTGGATGAGAAAATATATGCTTTGGATAACAATATTATCAAGGATTATAAATATTTATTTATGGATTTATGTTTTTTGTAATACATGTTTTGTATAATTGTTACTCTTATCCCTTGTATGCAGATTGTAACTTTCAATAACAGTCCTACAATCAAATTTTTAACATTTAGAAGTGGTGAATAGAGATGATTAAAAGGTACTTATAGGTTCCAATAGATGCATAATTTTCCCAAAAATATTCTCCAATGATCAAGGTTTTTTGAAACTCCTTTACAAGTTTGAAACTAAATTATAATCCTTCTCAGGTCAACAAAATTAGGCTATACCCTATGCTAGGGTTTTCTCACAAAATTGTGAATAAAAAACATTCCACCAATGAAATGGCCCTAATTTTTTATATTTTTTTCATCATGGTATTGTTTAAAATATCTTGTAGGTTTCAAACTAGTAACATATGGATTCATACAAATATAACTAGTTGTATGTGTCTACCAAAAAAATAGGCCTAATCCAAGACCTAATAAAGGCTAAAATAGAGGTATAATGAATGATTTAGGGCTTGAAACTCTATGAAGTGAAATAATAGATTAAAGTGTATCTATAAATGGTAATATTTTTTAGATAGGGGTCTATACTAGCTAGTACTAAGGGAAAATCCTTAGAAAAAGGCTACTAGGGTTGTCTGTGTTTGATGAGAAGTTGAAAAAATTGAGAACAAAGGTAATGAGAGATAGTTGATATACTTAATATTATAATAATGATATAATGTGATAAAATAAGGACATAATAACTAATCATCAATTAGGGATCCTTTTAAATCATGTTAATAGAAAGAAAACCTAAGAACCCTAGTAAAGAGAGTTAGACCAAAGAACAAGTTTAGTCTGAAAGATTAATAGAGAGGGAACTTGATGAATTAGATGGTTAAAATGAGAGGATATATGCTTATTAATGACTAACATGAAATATTTTGGATAAGTTAGATTATAAATTTGTGATAGTTTGAATTTACAAGATCAAGAGGACTAAGTAGGATAAAGACTTAGTAGAGGTAAGAAGAGGAGAATGTATTTTTTTGTTTTGTTTTCATCAGTTAATGACTAGTTTAATTTAATCCCTCTACTCATTTGGTATCAGTTCAAGGTTTTATTCTAAGGACAAAGTATGTTATATGTTTTGAAATGCTATGTTATTATGCATGAAGATTTTGAGGAGTACATATTGGATGTTATTTTTAGTTATTTTGAGATAGCTAATGAAGGTTGTAGGTAAGAGGGAAGAGGTTGTAGAGATATGAAAAGAGAAGTATAAATATAAGTGATAAAATAAGAGAGGTGTAAAATCCATTAAGCCAATAAGGCTTAGTGAAAAGATCTAGTGAGAGTTTTAAGAGAGAAGCTCAAAAGTGAGCTTGAGAAAGAGATAAGAGTCCTAGAGAAAGGACAAGAGAAGAAGATAAGAGTCCCAAGTAAGGATACAAAATACATTTAATCCAATAGAGAGACTCAATTAAGAGAGACCAAGTGAATGTTCAAGGGGGAAAAAGTGGGAATTCTTGTCAAGAGAAGAGGAGAGACAAAAGTCCAAGAGAAAGACCTAGAGAGATAGGTCACGAGAGACCTAGAGAAAGAGAGAAACAGAAAAGAGTAAAGATTATGAAGGGCTTGATGAGTGAAGATTGCCACTAGAATATAGATAAAAATATGGAAGTGAGACAAATAAAGTTATAACGAGATAAAGAGATATTTGAGATGAAATAGGTATTAACAAAACTAGAGCATAAATTGGAAGAATTGAGACCAAGATTTTATGTGTATAAAGAGGAAGGTTAGGTGACCTATCAAGCAGTTGATGGAGAAGAGAAGAAGAAAATTGATGGAGATGAAATTAAGGAAACCTAGAAGGATAAGTGAAGGGGAAAACAATACTCTAAAGATTAATACTAATGAATTTTTGACATGTGTACATACAAGTAACAATTTTCATGAAGGATTGAAGCATGAGCATCATGCTAAAAAGCATGAACAAGATGATTTAACAACAGAGTATGTTAACAAAATCTTGTGCTACCCTGAAGAAGGTGATCCATTTTAAGATGAAGAAGAAGAAGAGAAAGAGATTACAATAGTACCATGCCTCATGATGAGCAATAAAGAGGAAGATTTTAGTCAATGAAGTCTTGAGAAGAACCAAGAAGTACAAAGTATATGTTTCAATGTAGATTTTTATGAATGTATTGATTTGAAAATTGCTCAATATGAATTATATGAGGATATGTTGAGGAAAATTAATGTGTTAGTGTAAGGACAAGAAGGTACAATAGTACCAAGTGAAGTGTTTGACATAAATGAGGTGGTAGTAGTAGAGAAGGAAGGATAAACACATTATTAAGTGATTGAAAGGACTAAGTTGTAATAGGTTGAGGTGTCTTATTTGACACTGATGGAGGATAAAAGTGTTATAGGTGATTACATAGTACAATAAGAGTAGGTATGGCATAATATCATGGAAGGATCAAAATATTTGATTCTTATATGAGACAAGAATAGCATCATGATAGTTGAATTTGCATTGAGATCAATCTTAGGTCAAGAGGAAGAAGAGTGGGTAGTCCAAGAATGAAGAAAAAACCAAGAGAAAAATAAATAAGTGGTTTTTATTAACATGTTTGCTTCATATATAATTCATTGTAGTAAAGAGAATGAGAAACAATTTCCCATTAACAAATTGAAGAAGCAAAGTAAGAGGAAGAAGAAGAGAGATAATGACAAAGGATGAGTTATCATAATCAAGCATCAAGAAGTAAAAAGTGTCTCCAATAGACCTTGGGATCCATGTAAAATAAGGATGATGAAAAGAACCATCAAAGTCAAAATCTTTTATAACTTTCATGGAAATATTTTTTCTTGTTCCTCAATAGTATGATGTAGGAGAATCACCTACCACATTTTATATATTGGTCAATTGTGATGTTTTGAGTATTTAGTAGGTTTTCAAGGTCATATTAGGTATATAAGAATAATTTTTAGGTATTAGAGTGGTGTAAAATTTTAATTAGGGACCTTTTGGAATTGTCTCACCAAAACCCATGATTCTAAATTTCAAACTTTTTATCAGGGTTTGGGGGCATCAATCATGTCTAATGAATGTCCCGACATTGTAATTTTTATGGTTAGAATTTAGTGAGAAGTTTATAATGTTAAAACACATACCTAAAATAATATTTGAGAAATATGTTATTAGTTGAGTTAGTTGAGGACACTCTTAACATACAAAAGAAGTTAGAATTTAGTTAGGATGGTTATTTGGTAATTAAATTCTTATCCATGTCTTGGTTTTGTATTAAAGGTATGAGAGTAATAATTTGGAAGTGGTTATATTATAATGATAAATTTTAATAACCATAAATATGTGATTAAATAAAATTTTTGATCACTGGAAAAAAAGAAAGCATCATTAGACCTTGCATTTTCTTACATATAAGCAATTATAACTGACTGTGAAAGCATGATTAATGATGAAAAATGTAACAAGAGAAATTTATAGTGGTTTGAGTAAATTTTTAATTTTTAATTTAATTTTTTATGATTATTATAGGCATTTGATGATTGATTTCAAAGTATTTTTACATGCATAAGTTTTAGACCTGCCTATCTATGTGTTTGGAAGACTGATTGTATTTATTTCCTTTGTAATAAGGAATGTTGATAAACCAAGTGTAAATTTAAGACTATATTTGGGTAAAAATATATTATTTATTATTATGGAGGTTGATAAGGTTCAAATATTTTTATTTTTTTTAAGTTCTTTGACAAGGTAGAAGGCTGTAGACCACTGTATTTCTTAACAGAGGTGACTGAGTTTATATATGCACCAAGATATAGTTTGTAAATTTTGTATGAGAGAATATATGATTTGGATAAAAATATTAGAAAGTATTTTAAGTATTTTTGTTTCTTTATGTTGTTTTTAATACATGTTTCTTAGAATTTTTACTCTCAGCCATTGTATGTAGACTATGACTTTCAACAACAATCATATAGTTGAGTTTAGAATGTTTAAAAGTGGTTAATAGAGATGTTTAGGAGATGATAATGGGTTATAATAGATTAATAACATTAAAAAAAATAATTTTCAATGATAAACATTGTTTGAAAGTCCTTTTCAGGTTTGAAACTAAATTATAATCCTTCTTGGGTCAATAGAACTAGGCTAAACCATGTACTAGGGTTTGCTCACAAAAATGTGAATAAACCAAATTACATTAATGAAATGTCCCTAATTTTTTATATTTTTTTCATCATGTTTCCATTTAAAATATTTCTTGGGTTTCAAATTTTTAACATATGGATTTATACAAATATAACTAGATGTGTGTGTCTAGTAATAAAACATGCCTAATATGCCTAATACGAGACCTAATAAATGCTAAAAGAGAGGTATAATAAATTAATTATGGAGTGAAAATATATGAAGTGAAATAATATATTAAATGGTATCTATAAATGTTAATATTTTTTAGATATGGGTCTATACTAGCCAGTACTAAGGGAAAAGCCTTAGAAAAAGGCTACTAGGGTTCTCTATGTTTAAAGAGAAGAAGTTGAAAAAATTTAGAACAAAGGTAATGAGAGATATTTGATGGACTTAAGATTATAATAAGGATATAAATTATTTTAAAAAGGACACAAGAACTAATTTTTAATTAGGGATCTTTTTGAATCATGCTAAGACAAAGAAAACCTAAAAACCCTAGTAAAGAGAGTTAGCCCAAAGAATAAGTTAAGTCTAAAAGTTGAATAGAAAATTAAATTGATGAATTGTATGGTTAAAATTAGAGGATGTGTGCTTATAAAATACTAATATGAAATATTTTGGACAATATGGAGTATAAAATGGTGATATTTTGAGTTTTTAAGATCAAGAGGACTAATCAAGACAAAGACTTGGCAGAGGTAAGAAGAGGAGAATGTGTTTTTTTGTTTTGTTTTCATTAGTTGATGAATATTTTAATGAGTCCCTCTACATAATTATTCATGAAAGTGGCATTTGTCCCCATGATATTACATAATTAATATGTCACCATGTATGTATTTTAATAAGGTATGATTGTATTAGTACCAAATTGACATTTGTGGGAGTGGAATGGCTATATTGGTTGGCTTTAATGGCATGTTTAATGATAAAAAATGGGAAGAGGAAACACAATCATCATAGAAGATACTAGGATAACTTGTGTTGACATGGAAGTAATCATCCTCAAAAATTATGGAAGGATCACAATTGTATTCAAATTAATCTACAAGGTATGAGTAACCAATATTGTAATGACCATGAATTTATTCTAATTTTGAAGCTAAGGCTAACTCAAGGGACTCTAAATATGATGTTGAGATTTACATTTAACCTGCCTACGATCCTAAATCTGATATTAGTTTAAGAATATAACCTACTTTCAATGTTGATACTTCATCTTGTGTTGTACTAAAGTTATTATGTTGAATTTTTAGTATTGGATGAGTAATGTCCTGGGGTTGAATAATGGGATATTTAAAAATAGTGTTAGTTAATAAAGAATCCAAAAATACTAGATTTTTAATTTAAGGCTTTTTAACAAAAGGAAAATGGTCAGCAGGTAAATCCAAAGAGATCAACTCATCAAAGTGATCCTCTTTATAAATAAGATGATGGTCAAAACAATGATTTACCTAAAATCAATTATGAACATTAAGGGGGGCCTCAAAAAATATTGGATTAACATAGTGAGACTCCTCAACCAAAGGGAAAGGCTCAACAGGAAAATACACATAGACTATCTTGTCAAAGTGACACTCTTTAAAAATAAGGCAATGGTCAAAGGGTAATTCAACACAAATTAACTCATCAAAAACAAATGTTTAAAAAAAATATCATGGATTGGTTAGTTATCTTGGCCTTGGTTTTTAATGGGTTGTAAAATATAATATTTGGAGACATTTTTATCTTTAAAATATATCTCTTGGGGAAGTAATGATTGGCTCTGTTATGGCTCGAAGACTAGATTAAATTTTCTAAAGCAAGGGAAAGTTAATAATGTATGAAGAATGAAATGTGGTTCAATAATGAGCTATTTAAAAATAATATCATCTAAAATGGCTCAAAAAATATTGGTTATGGTTCTAGGATGGTAAATGTGATCCATGTGGTCATAATTGTGCAACTTTGTTGGAATAACAAGCTACCAGAGTTTAAAGGGCCTAGAATAGTAATGAATGGGTGTTGTAGAGCTTGATTACTAATGTATGATAAAGGATGAGGGCCTAGAATGATAATGAATGGGAATTTAAAATATTGGTTGCTAATGTAGGTAAAATTAAGAGGGCCTAGAATGGCAATGAATGGGAATTATGAAGCTTGGTTGCTAAAGCAAGCTAAATGAGGATTACTTATATAAGTAGGGGATCAACTATCTTAGCATTGAAAGGGAAAACTTGCTACTCTAATCAGCCAAAGAAGGGAAATATTATCATATGATAATCAACATGGATATATTTGGTAATTATCCCAAAGAGGGTGGTCTTGGTATATGAAAATGATCTTGAACATGGTCCATGGAACTTGGCATTGGTCTAAGCATAATGAAATCAGTCTTGGAAATAAACATGGGCTAAATTAAAAAATCATTATAATGTTTCAAATGGTTTAATATTATATTATAATGGATATCTTCTCTAAAATTTTCAATGATAAGCTTGGTCTCAAATATATACAAGCTCTAATGTCTTGCACACTAATGGTCAAATTAAAGACATATCTAAATGCTAGTTTTGGGAAAGTGTTTCAAACAAATGTAATATAGATCTAAAATGAAATATTTTTATAGGTATTTGGAAACAAGGCAAAAAGCTACACCTAAAAGTAACTAGGTCTAAAAAATGAAAGATAAATGTTAGCTCTTTAGAAACAATGCACAAATATAGACTTTAAAGCAACTAGGTCTAAAAATTGAAAGGCAAATTATAGGTCTTTGGAAACAAGGCACAAAGCTAGATTTTAAAATAAAACTTGGTCAAGATAAATTTTTTAAGGTAATTTAATCTATCTCTCAAACAATTTGAATTAATTCAACCCAATCTAAGAACATATGGATTCAAACATAGAGATGACCTTGGCATAAGACATAACAAAGTTAGGCACATGCCTAAAACTAATCGAGAAATTCAATATCAAGTAAGTAAAAATAAGAATTATGAGTTAAGAATTCAATCCCAAGAGATAATAAAGAATAAAATGTAAAATAATCATGTTTAAGGTTGTACTTGAAAAGAGATTTGTGACCTTATTTCAAGGTAATATAATAGACATGAAGCACACAAAAAATAGACCACTTCTTAATTATAAGTAAAAATATCTTCAAAGAAAGCAAGGAATTAATCCAACTTTCATAGTTCAAAGGTGATAGGTAAACACACAAGAAAAAATTAATCAAGGCATAGGTATACACCATTCACCATTTGAATTTAAACCTCGTAAGATAAATTTTGAACTTAGTTTAGAAGAGTTGGGTTGTCAAATAGAAAAAATTATAAACCTAAATTAATGGCATAATAATACCAATTTTAGACCAAATGCATACATGGTTTCTAACTCATTTTGACTTAGGGTAATGTTTTGAAACAATATGAGTAGCATAACAATGCTATCTCATTAAAAAGGTATAACAATGGTTTTTATTTCAAAACTCTAAGGTAAAAACTTAGGATGAAATTGGGAAATGTATCAATGCCCTTTTCAAACAAGTGACACACACACACAAATTTTTTGAAAATGTCTAAGGCAAAAAGTGTGGTATCAAACAAACAAAATAACACCTCTTAGGCTAAAGGGGTGTAAAATCATGTTATTAGTTCATGACTTGTTTTGATGTGTTTTTGACAAAAAAATAGTTTTAGACCCAAAATAATGAAAATAAAATAAATATACATAAAATCACCTAAGTTTATTATCCTATCCCTAAAAAATAACAAGGTTATTTTTTATTTTCAAATTTTATTAGATATAATCCTTCTTGAGAGGAAATAAATTGTTAATTGATGTAGGGGCATCCTATAAGGACCCCAAATTTGTTTCATTTTTTTTAAAGATAGTCTATTAGGTTTATAATAGGTTATGTATGTCCTAATTTATCTTAAGGTGGAGTCTAGATAGTCCAAAGGTGCATAAAATTTGAATTTTGGCTTTTCTCGCCAAAAACACCTTTTGAAGAATTTGAATCTTGTTAGGCCTTTTTAAGGACTTTTATGCCCTTGAGAAGGTGGAAATATGTTAAAAAACATGTCTAAGGGTTTTTAATTACAATAGGTCCAAAAATATTTTATTTAACCTATTTTTATGGTTCTAGCTACCTTATATGTGTGAAAATCAAGACAATAAAATGTTACCAAAAACAAAAGACCCCTCTGAGGAAAAGAATCCAATAAGTAGTAATGCATCCTTTTAGGAGTGATAGGATTCAGTTTTTTTAGTGGTATATTGATATTCCATTAGATGTAGCTAATTAATGGTATTGATAAGTTTTGTAATAAGGGAGTTTGGATGTGTTTTGTAACCTCTGTTGAATGAAAAAAGCGCATATCCCTATTTTGAAAAAAATGGCTTTTGTTGCTAACTGTAAATGATTGTTGATGATATAATGAGATTAATAATTGTTTTAAAGAGTTTTTTAAGTCTGAATGATATTTTTTGATGAATATTTTCTCCAAGATATAAATAAAAAGGAATTCTAGTTAAAGAATGCAAACATAGACCCTACTCTTTTGTATTTTGCTTGTTTACAGATTGTGTATTCAAAGTTGGATGATTTCCTAATAGTGGTGATTCAGTTTGAAAATGATTAATTGAAGATTGTATGTATTTAACATATATGTTTCATGAAATCTTAAGGAAAAATTATATCTTGATCATTACTGAAGATAGACCCCTATTACTAAGATGTTTGCTTTACTTAAACAAACTATATGTTTTTAATGATTGAATATAAAAGGTGTAGACAATCATTTTAAAACATGGATAGATATTGTGTAATTTTATTTGAAACCCCATATATCAATAAATAACATGAAACTCATGTGGTTTTTTTACATATATGCCAAGAAACCACTATTTCTTGTAGTGAACTTTGTCATGGTGGACTGTGTATTGGATTCTTGAAAAGACATGATCAAAGAATCAAGTTATAAATGATATATAACATTTTTTAAAGTATATTTTAAAATTTTATTTTATTATAACATTTTATTTTGTCAATAACATGGTAAGAGCTTTCAATCCTTTGATACAAACCTATAGTTTTAATATTTTCCTGCATAGTTGAGAAATTTAGAGATAAAAAGCATAGACAAATATGTTGAGGATAAAAAGTGGCTATAAAAGGTCACTAAACATCATAAAGACCTTATTAAACTCTTATATTCTTTTTAAGTTAAATATAGATCCTAAAAATTTAAAATATTGGCTCTCAGGTTCATAAGACTATCAAAACCTTGTAGTTAGGGTTTGAATGCTAAAATGAGTGTAACTAGTTATTTAAAAATAAAAAGAACATGAAATTGAATGTGAATAATTTTATTAGGGTTTAGAAATATATTTTGAATATTTTATTATGTTTCCATACTCCTATAAGGTAATGTGTATCTCAGCTTGAGTTGACAGGCCTAATAGGCCTAAATAGCAAGCTATAGAGAATTAGAGAGGTGATTGAAGGAAAGAGATAAGGTCTATAAATTTTTGGATAGAGAGATAAAAATATAGGGTGTATAAAATAATTTATGGTTTCCAAATTGGTCTCCAAATAGACTCATACAAATCGAATAACCCCAAAAATATGGCTACAAAGACTGTGTGTAGTTTATGCAGAGTTGTAAAAAGGAATAAGTTGATACTTGGAAGGTTTCATAGGGTTCGTTATTGATAAGAGAGGATTAAAGATACACTATTAATAAATACCAAAGTGAATCTCAATACCATTACATGAAGAGTGAACATAAAAGTTATTGTCAAAAGAAGTGGATTTAGAAATAAGGTCAAGTGAGATAAGTTATTTTATGATATTATTTTAGAAGAGTTATTAAGGTCATAAAAATATTGGGGAAGGTATAATACCATAAAATAAGGTAGTGAGAGTATACCTACTGAATAACCATGAAGTCAAACAACCAAATTCATTGCATGTGGGGGGGAAATAAGGTATAGAGTGAGAGTTTTGGTGTATGCTCTATATCATTTTAGGTATCAAATATATCAAAATATTATTATTGGATTGTGAATAGGATTAAAATCATGTTTTTTGAGGAGAATTACAAGATAGGAAACTAAGAAAAGTACTCCATGGAGAGAGTTAGCAGAGAAGAAGATTTGGTCAAGAATATGGTAGACCAAGAAACATAGTTGATTTCCCCATTGGTCATAAGAATGGAGGTTATTAATTATTCTCTAAAAAAGAGAGTACAAAGATAAGTAATAGAGATGGAAGAAGGATATAATAGTTATCAAGGTCAAGTAACACCTTTACAACCAAGAACAATTGATAGAGAAAATGAAGATGTGGTTCAAAAAAGACCACATATGTATGTAGCAGCAGTTCAATAAGGCATGAGAATACATCACCATGCATGGAAAATCATATCATTTTTAGGTGTAATATTAAGAAGAGATGAAGGTCATATTATATGTGGACTATGATAAAGGTTTCAATGACTGTGTTGGCAATGCCATAGAGAGGGACATAGGTTAGCAGAGTGTCTAATAAATATTGGAAGAAATATGCAATAGTATAGTATAAGAGAAGTGAATGAGAAAAGAAGAAAACTATTAAATGAGTTGTTACTCATGAAGATAATATTATTTCAATATATAAATCAAGTCAAAGAGCCATCCCAAAGAAGTAGCTTATTTAAAAGTAGGTGCAAATCAAAATTTAAGGTTTGTAATTTAGTGATTGATGGAAGAACTAATAACATTATGTCTTTAGAGATGGTATATAAATTAGGATTGAAGAGGATGCCACATCGAAAACCATACAAGGTTTTATGGGTTCATAAGGGACATCAAATCTTGGTAAGTGAGCAAAGTTAGATTGAATTCCATATGGGAGGATATATAGATAAAGTCTTGTGTGATATCATGCCCATAGATGTTTATCATTATTTGTTAGGAAGACCATGGTAGTTTGATAGGTAGGACATTTTTTATGGTTAAACTAATACATATACCATCAAGCAACATGTAGAGATACACATACTTTTTTCATTGAAGGGTGAAGAAGAAAGAAAACATGAAAGTAAAATGATGATGAAAATAAGATAATATTAGAGCAAAGCCATGGAAAGTTTAGGTTTGGTCAAGGTAATAAAGAGAGAATTAAAGGTAAGTTTTATTAAGATGGTTAGTATGAAAAGTTATGAGTCCATAGAGATTAACATAAGAGAGGATAAATAAGAATGCAAGGTGATAGTAGAGGTCATCAAGAGGAAACAAGAGAGTAGACATCAAAAATAAGAAGAAAGAACACCTATGAGAGTTCTCAAGAAAAAAGATAACAAAAACAAAAAGGGTAGCCAAGCCTATGAGAGAGGTGAAAATAGAATAGTAATATACATGGAAACTAAGATGGATATGAAGTGGCTTGGTAATGACACCAAGCAGGAGAGGAAGATGGACAATGAAGTATCCAAGAAAGAAGCATAAGAAAGAGCCATGAAGGCTCAAATTTTTTATGTTAACCATGTGTTCTATGATGAAATTGTAGATAAGGAACAAGAAACCCTTAACTAAAGTGTGGAACAATTCAAGGAAAAGGACAATGCATAGATTTAAAAAAAAGTACAAAAATGGTTGTAGCAATGTGGGATAAAAAAGTCAAGAAGAAGATAAGGATGTATAGCTAGAGTTGTCTCTCAATTCATATGAGAGACATAGTAGCATTCCAATGGTAAATTTTAAGTCCAAAAATGTATATATAAACAAACCAAAGGTGAATAATAATCTACAAGATATGGAGAGTAGTCATAGTGGTGTTACACAACAAACCAAGAGTTTACCCAAGTATGAGGCATGCAACAACCAAGGAGATGTTGTACACAATGTGAAGTGTATAGAATAAGAAGCATTGATGGAAGAATAATTTATATTTTCATCAAGATTTTCTCATTGAAATAAGGATAAGGTGAATCAGTTTTTAGGAGTAGAAGAATGGTATACACCTACAAGGCAGGTAGAAGATAACAACATATATAATTTCCTTAACAGTTTTATTTTATGTATAGGTATACCATTTAAGAAGTTGAAAAAAAGAAGGAATAAATATGGGGCACAATAACATGTACACATTTATGATAATAAATTAGAATCATATACCTTATATAAAGAAGTTAATTTTACTTAGCCAGGAACATGCACCAAGTTCATCAACTAACACTTATGGCAAATATTTTTTTCAGCTTGGTAGTATGATGTAGGGGTATCTTATAAGGAACCCAAAGTTATTTAATTTTTGTCTTAAGATATTCTATTGGGTGTATAATAGGTTATCTAGGTCCTAAGTTTTCCTAAGGTGGAGTCTAGATAATCCAAAGGTGCATAAAATTTGAATTTAGTCTTTTCCCACCAAAAATTCCTTTTGTATAATTTAAATCTTGTTAGGCATTTTTAAGGAATTTTATGCATTTGATAAGGTGGAAAGATGAAAAAAAACATGTATAAGGTTATGAAATTTAAATAAGCTTAAAAATATTTTCTTCAACCTATTGTTATGGTTCTCGGTACCTTATATGTGTGAAAATCAAGACAATGCAATGTAACCCAAAAAAGTACCTCTCTGAGGAAAAGACGTGAAGAAGTAGCTATGCATCCTTTTAGGAGTGATAGGCATAAGTTTTTTTAGTGGTATATTTATATTCCATTCGAGGTATATGACTGAAGGTATTGAGAAGTTTTGTAAGAAGGGAATTTGGATGTGTTTTGTAACCTCTATTGAATGAAGAAAGCACATATCCCTATTTTGAAGCAATGGCTTTTGTTTTTTACTATAAATACTTATTGATGATAGAATGAGATTATGAATTATTTTAGAGTGTTTTTTAATTATAATTCATATTTTTTTATGAATATTTTCTCCAAGATATAAATAAAAATGAATTCTACATAAAGAATGCAAATATAGACCCTGTTCTTATGTATTATGCTTGTTTACAGACTATGTATTCAAAGTTGAATGATTTCAAAACAATGGTGATTAATTTTTAAAAAAAATTATTTATTATTGTATGTATTTACAATATATTTTTCAATAAATCCCAAGGATAAATTATATCTTGATTATTACTGAAGACAGACCCTTGTTAATGAGATGTTTGCTTTGCTTAAACAAATTATGTGTTTTCAATGATTGAATATAAAAGGTGTAGATAGTCCTTTTCAAATTTGGATAGATATTATGGAATTTTATTTTAAACTCCATATATAAATAAATATAATGAAACTCATGCGGTGTTTTGATAGACATGCAAAGAAACCCCCGTTTCCTATAGTGAACTTTGTCATGGTGGACTGTGTATTGGATTCTTGAAAATACATGATCAAATAATCAAGTTTCAAATGTTATATAACATTTTTTAAAGTATATTTTAATACATTAAATGAAATTTTAACCTTTTTTTGGTCAATAATGTGGTAATATATTTCAAACCTTTGATACAAACATATAGTTTTAATATTTTCCTGCATAATTGAGAAATTTAGAGATAAAAAGTATAGATAGAGATTTTAAGGAGGATAAAAAATGGTTTGACAAGGTGAATAAACATCATAAAAACCTTAGACAACTATTATATGCTTTTCAAGTCAAATATAGATCCTAAAAATGTAAAATATTGGCTCTCAGGTTCATAAGATTTTAAAAACCCTGTAGTTAGGGTTTGAATGCTAAAATGAGTGTAAATAGAGATTTCACAATCAAAATAACCTTAAATTTTATGTGAAAAAGGTTTTTAGGGTTTAAAAATATATTTTGAATATTTTGGAAAATTTCAATACGTGTTCATACTCTTAGAAGGTGTTGTGTATCTCGATTGAGTTCACAAGCCTAATAAGCCTAAACAACAAGCTATAAATAATTATAAAGGTGGATTAAATTAAGAGATAAGGTGTGTAAATTTGTATATAGAGAGATACAAAATAGAGGGTGTCTAGAATAATTGATGGTTTCCCAATTGGTCTCCAAATAGAGCCATACAAAGCCAATAAGCCCAAAAATAAGGCTACAAGGACTATGTGTAGTTTATATAGAGTTGTAAAAAGGAAGAAGTTGAGACTTGGAAGGTGTATAAAGGGTTGTTATTAAGAATACAGGGTTAAATATACCCTATTAATAAATACCAAAGTATTAGAAAGTATTAAATACCTAGGTGAATTTCAATACCATTATATGAAGAGTGAACTTAAGAGTCATTGTCAAAAGAAGTGGATTTAGAAACAAAGTCAAGTGAGAAAATTTGGTGTATTCTACTTTGGGAGAAGAGTTAAAAAGGTCATAATTTTTTTTGGGAAGGTCTAATACCATTGAATATAGGTAGTGAGAGTATACCTACTGAGTAACCATGAAGTCAAGTAACCAAATTCACAGGGTGTGTGTTAGAATAAGGTATATAGTGAGAGTTTTGGTGTATGATCTACATCATTAACCTAATAAAATTATATTAACATGAAATAATAGGTTTTTTAGGCCACCTTTTCTCTCAATAATTCATTTTGTGACATGGAACATCGGTCTACTCACCCTACATTGATAATATTTTTGTGGCAAGTGGGGTTTGTCTAAGAACTATAAATTTTGTGTATTCTAAATCATCCCAAGTATGGTTAACATAATGGATGCAATCATTTAAATTGAGTTCATAATGGATAACTTACTATTAAATGGTCTATTATTTTACATATCAAATCCATCCATGTACTTCTTAGTCAAATTCAATGTTTAGCTAGATCTAACTTAGGTTTTTTTTAAGATCAAAGAGGATATCCACTCATCCCCATAGAAATCCCAATATCATTGCCATAATTTGTATACACTAATATGTATTAGGGTTGGTATGATTTTATGAGATGAAGCTATAGGCCAACACATCCCTAAAGAACTTATGGGGAGGCTATGAACTCCCACACACAATCCAAGTCCATTAAAATAAATAAATTAAAATGGAAAGACTTTATAGGTCACTTTTTAATCACCCAAGTCACTCAAAGCTTAGGGATCTCATACAAAACTTTCTTTCCAATATATTTTTAAAATAAGGGAAATAAACTAATTATTTTTGGTCACTCGAGTTCCCTAAAGAGGATGGGGGGAGAGCATACATGCTAATGTTTGTGTTTTTCTAAAATAAAGAATATAATCTATGGAGTAGGGTTAGTATGATTTTAGGAGATGAAGCTATAGGCCAACACGTCCATAAATAACTTATGGGGAGGATATGAACTCCCACACACAAGCCAAGTGCATCAAAGTAAATAAATTAAAATGGAAAGACTTTATAGGTCACTTTTTAATCACCCAAGTCACTCAGAGCTTGGGGATCTCATACACAACTTTATTTCCTATAAAGTTTTAAAATAAGGGAAATAAACTAATTATTTTTAGTCACTTGAGTTTCCTAAAGGGGATGGGAGGAGATCATACATGCTAATTTTTGCATTTTTCTAAAATTAAGAATATAATCTCAGTGTTTTTAAAAGAACAAACAAATTTTAAAAATCTCTTAGGATCTCTAAATAAAGATTTAAATTCATTTTAATAACCAAATTGAACTATTTATGAAAATTTTGGCCCCTTGGTGTGTTTGCAATTCTAAAATAATAAAAACAAATTGTATAGGTGAATTTTAAAACACCTTCACAAAATTTTAATGTATTTTCAAACCTTGTAAAACTTTGATGTGCAAAAAATGAAAAATTTAAAACAATTCAAACTTTTTCTTCATTGGCTTGATTCCCTAAAAAAAAATTATGGTATTAATTTATTTTTCAGTCAAAGTTACATCCCTATAATTTAGTATAACAAACACACAAGTTTCAACTATCTAGAATGATCTCATAGTTACGTAGTAAACTATGAACTGCATAATTGTTTAATGATAAAAAACATAGAGAAACATGCATGAAAAAACTTATAGTGGGTAATTTTTCATTTCTAAAATGATTTCTGAAATATTTTTGACAAATTTTCTACTTTGGTAGGTGATTTTGTTATTCAAGAAATGAATTTATAATTCTATAAAACTTGCAAAAAAAGCATAAATAGATATCAATGATTTCATAGTTAGTAAACAAGTTTGTAGCTCTGTATCCTAAATTTGAAACTTAAAAATGTGATTTTGCTTCCTAAAAATGTGATTTCATTGCTTCAAATAATAATTTTTCTACTAAAATAGTGGACTTCACTAATGTAAATTTTTTTTGTAGTTATCTCAAAAGGTAAAGGAAAAGACTTATTTTCTTGTAGGATGAATTCATGATTTTCTCAATGACTTCAATATTTCTAGACTTGATTTCATAGTTTCATAGGGTTGAGGCTAAACTAGAGTAATTTCATAGTTTTTCAAGATGAATTCATAGATTTTGTTGATAATTTCATATTTTACCTCACTAAATTCAAAGTTACAGAGTCACAAATTTTCAAATCCATAGTCATAATCCAAACATGAAAAAATTATCAATAAATTAGGAAATTAGTATCTAGAATGAAAACTTGTTGGCTCCAAAAATCTCCCAAAATACTCCATTTATACTTGTGGGGTACATGGTCTCACCAAGTGTCTCATTATGTGATCAATAGGAATCAAATAAAGGAGATTACTATGATGTTAGTATTACCAAAATCAATCCAAAACAAACTAATGAAAACTTACAATTCTAGCCTAGACACTCAAGGAAAAAGAGAACAATACAAGTAATTACCAAAAACACCAAAACAAATAATATTGACCTTCCTTGAGAGTAAGAGCTGTATGTTGGCCATGAGTTGATGTGATTGGTTGGGTGATAAAATATTATTTGGTAATGGTACTCCTTGCATCATTTTTCCTTGTCACCTTAGTAATGTTGGGTCTGGCTTTGTCTTTGGCTTGGCTTGGCTAAATAATTTGGCATGATAACACTTATACCAAAGGATCTTCTTGAAGGTATTTTAGCATAATAACTTTATACAAAATAATATTATTGAGGGAATTCCTTTATAATAGCATTAAATAAAAAAGCTTTCTTGAAAAATGGGTGAGGCCTTGTATTTATAGCCTTCTAAACTAACCCTAACTCAAGTGTAGTTAGGTTAGTTTAACCATGGTTAGGTTTGGTAGGGGATAAACCATCAATATTTTCAATTAATAAGTATGTCTCACAAATCCAAATATTTGTTTGATATTTTTTGAGTACTTGAAAACTCACAAAATATGATGTCATGATGGTGACTTCATTTTAGATATATGTGTGATGTTATGATGATGTCATTAATTTAGAATTATGAATTTATAAACATAGAAATTCAACAATTAATTAGACATGGTATTTTCACCTATGGATTTAATTAGGTCTAAAAAGTTAAGCAATCTTGATCAAGTTAATTGCCATTTCTAATTTTTGACAAGTTTTCCCTCACACATGGTTAAAAACCTCAATTAGAGGAAGATGATGATTATGTATAGTGCATTAGCCTAGTTATGGATACACTGATGCAATTTATAATATGTGCATGATGTGCATTGATTAATAAGAGCATTCCAATGACTTATAGAATTAACTTGCATTATTTTCAAGAAGTCACTCCACTATCCATTTAGACATGAAAGTGGTCAAAAAGGAGTCTACACTCAACAATAGTGTCTAATTCTA
The DNA here is from genome assembly GCA_037957365.1 of Torreya grandis. Taxonomy (NCBI): domain Eukaryota; kingdom Viridiplantae; phylum Streptophyta; class Pinopsida; order Cupressales; family Taxaceae; genus Torreya; species Torreya grandis. The sequence continues at coordinate 865,818 of JARHVA010004625.1, forward strand.
CTAGTCGCATACTCCCACCAAATAATATTTTTTTTTTTCAAATTCAAATTCACCTAACAAGTCATCCCACATGATTCACAAGACCCATTTAAAGTAATTCTAGCATGATCATAATAAAGATACATTTTCTAACCTTTTTTTCACTAGAGGCTCGCATGATTTAAAATCACTAGAACATATAAATAACACATTGATAACAAAACCAAATTTTATTCCAAATTTTAACTCCACACATCTATAGTATCTCTAAACTAAATTTGAATACATTACTAAGGTCACAAGTAATTATTGCATAACTTAATCACACCAACATTTCACAACCATATAACATTACACCAATATTTCACACACAACACCATAGCATGTGATAAATACATAGAGTTTTATCCCTCTTTATAATATTGGTATGTAGTAAACACTCAACATAGGGGGTGTTTAGGCCAAGCATAACTTTAACCACTACTTAAATTTTTATATTTATTCAGTTTATCTCTCATAATATATTTAGCTATGGATCCAAGTGAATAATATGCATACAATAACTTATAAAATGAATTACATATATTATATCATGCACATAGGACCTATAGGTGAAGGCAAATGAACTAAATTTACTCATAGAGATAAAATCCCACTAGATGATAATGCACCCAAAAATGCCAACACAGGACAATCTCACCTAATTAGTGAAACCTTGTCCCAAGAAGATGTGAAGCCTTATTCCTAATTAACAGTGACCTCTCATAACCCAAAAATAAGTTTCATATCCATACTTATAGTCTGACCTATCTAATTTATAGTTATTTATTTTTTGATACTTGCCCTTTTAACATATTTATACATATAGTAAGTTACAAATCAATTTATGTGATTTATGGCATATTTCTTACAATTTGATTTTACTTAGTAGTTTATCTAATTAAGATTAAAAATTCTCTTCATCCAAAGTTTTATAAAATAGATGAAAATTAAAATATAACAAAATATCATTTTAAATATGATTTTATAACTTGAATGTGCCATTTTAATATATTCATTCTTTCTCCTCTTCAATAAGGATTACAAGTGGAAATCAAGAAACTAGATCACATTAGGTACATCCTACTTGTATATTTTATTTTCTTACTAAGTAAAAAATAAATTATATATTTTTAGGGATTTTAAAAACTAATAGATTCAAAATAAATAATTATAAATATAAGTAAAAATAAATCTTCAAGTTCAATTTTTAAGTCGCCTACAAAGCCAATCGAAGAATGGACTTGCTTACCAGCCATTTCACATCATCACAAAGTTGAGAACATTCACATCATTTTTGAAAGGTGGATTAAGTTGACAAGATGAGGTTTCGATGATAGATAAAACATGACAAATATCACTCACTAGACAACACATCTAGGAGGCTTACATATTGGTTTAAATATAAAAGGATTTGATACCCAAAAAAAGCATTTAAGTAAAAAAATCACCATTTAAACTACCATAATGATAAGAAGGAAGCCTAAAAATATTTAAAACATAGAAGGCTTACTAAAGGAGAATAATAACATAGGGATGTCTCCCTCTTATTCTACCATATGTTTGCCATGGGAGAGCATTATCATGATCGATCATACCAAAGTACCATATTGAAGGGTATAAGTATTATTGTTCCACCAATGAATACCACTACATATATAAAAACCATGTAAGAGGTCATAAAAACTCAATTTCACTAAAAAATACCACTACATAAAAAAGAAAAATATGGCAAGTAAATTCCACCCCATTTATCTAGCCTAATGACATATAAATTAAACAAGAAATGGTTTTTATAAATATCCAACTAAAGTAGGATGGATTGTGCATCTAAAAATCCCAAGTGAGAAAAAAAACCAACAAGGTAACCATAGGCACAACCATTGCAAGAAACTATAAAATTAGGGTAGGCTAATTGGCACTACACCTCTTGAAAATAAGATCAAAAATAAGGGAAAAGATTCTCATTTCAATTTAAATAAGATAAAAAGAAAACAAAAGGTTACATGGAATCCTATGTCAATTATCCTTTCTGATCTAAATAAATAATCTTCCATAATTTCAAGGTTAATTTATCCTCCTCACCAAGGTTCATTCCTTTTGTACTTATCTTCCTCTTTCTTATTCAACTCTCCTGCAATTTCCAATTTTTAAAATTGATAAATTTTCCATCAAGGAGGGATTCCATTCCTCAAATATGTTGATCACACTCCAATAAATGCTAATGGGAAGGTGATATGTTTCCCTTATAATCCATTAACCTAAGGTTAATCCCTAACAATAAATTCAATCACAATCCCATGTGGGAAAGCATGTAAATCCACCCCTAATTAATGATCCCACTATTTCATGCCATGAATAGAATATATGTTAGTCCTTTGGCTTCATATACATTGCAAAAAAGGTCTCAATCCATCAACATAGTCAACAAGGGCCTTAAATTCACCTCTAATCACTTTTGTAATAGTCAAAATCCACTTACAAAATTGGTTGAGTGCGTCCATCTGCATTTTGGGTCAATATGGCCACTAATGTGTCTTAAAATTACACTTTATGAATGAAATAAAATGTAAAAAATACTCTTAAGGTTTGAATAATAGGTATGAATAGTATTCATGGGGTTGAATAGTGATAGGAGGTTTAAGGAAGTCCATATCTTCCACCTAGGTCCATATATGACACAAGGAATGGTTTGAATAATTTTAAGGTCAAGTGCACATGTGATGACTTTACTATTGATGTAATAATTCCTAATATAGTCCCATTTCCATCGTCAGACACCCCTATCACCTGCGTAAAAATTCACACATTAAATTCCATTTCCTAGATAGTCAAATGTGTTAAATAAAATAAATAATACAAGTAATTTAAATCATGCTAATCATATACGAGCATATACAAGGAATATAATATCAAAAATTAACTTGATGAAACAAATATGAATGTCATTGACATGATAATGAATATAATGATGATCTAATCCAAGATTACAATTGTCTTTGTGTAAGCAAACCAATAGCATCACATATTCAATAGTCTCAAACATAAGGGACCAATAACATACTATGTCTCAATAATAAAACAAGAAAATCTCAAAAGGGAATGTGTAAAACACAAAAAAACTAAAAGTAAGCACTTTGAAAATAAGGGTCTCACATCCCCATCCCCTTTTAAATACTTCCTCTAGGAATTCAATGAAAGAGGTGGGAATACCAGACCTTTAAAGGTGTTATATCCTCTTAAGTAGTAGTAGCCTCATCATAACAACATATATTAACAAGTTTAAATAACTAATCCAATCAAGGATTAAAATCAACCATCTAAGAAACCTAACTCAATCCACAAAATGAGAACCAATGAATAGGTTAAAACCCCCAATATACTATAAAGAATAATAAATGTAAAAATGGTTAGATAGCCTAATATAATCCAAACCTAAAGATATGAAATAAAATTAGCATCTCAAATATTCAATAAATTTATGAAATAGTAAATGGTTAAATAGCCTTGAATTCCATAACAAGGAAAATCATAAAAAGATGATTCCAATCAAATTATAAGACCAAATTAATAAAAAAAATATAATTTCAAGGTTCACCACATCACATGGTAATGTCCAAAATTTTATATACAATAATAATATTATTTTTGGATTTGGAAGATCACAAGTGGAAAACAGGGAGGTAATATATCAACAACTATAAACACATCTCTTCAATTACATTATATGGTATGTAGAATGTGTCGTAACTCTAAGTTGTAAATACCACCACACACATACAAGCCTATAAGTGGTAAATAACAAAACATGTTTACCTAAACAGGAAAAAAATAATTAAACCACATGGAGGCATCAATCCACACCATCTATATAAATTATCTATCCAAAATGAAGAAGAATATACCATTCTATAAATGTGAAGGAATGTTTTCAAAACAACACCAAAGAAACAAGTTCATAACTAAAGGCTTTGGAACCCTCCCTAGTGAATTTATTGTGGTAAGAGATCCCTTGGCTAGGTATAATAGACCCATCTTGGTCATGACCCATAATATATAATGTATCCATAATCAAAAGTGTAAGTATGATTTACTTTATCTAATCTAGGATTGATTTATAGATTAGTTGTATTTCCCATTACATATAGTGGGTAGAGGCCCAACCCGAATTGAGTTGGGATGGTGGGTTTATCCTTGAAGATATGGTGGATAGTGAGACAATTATAGAGCATCTCTCTCATAGAGGTAAATATCAAATATTCATTAAGTCTGCACCATCACTTTCCTTTTCTAGAGATAGATATATAAATACTAGTTACTAGTGATATATTTAGTTGAATATTAGTTTTTGAATAGAGAGGCAAATATGTAATTTATATGATCATGAGTGGAATTAATTATATGTGTAATATTATTCTCATGTGGTGTAATATTTAGATCTTTTTTATTATTTAACTCCTTTATTTACTCCCTAATGTTAATTTTTATCACCAAATATGGCACACTTTAGGAGGTTGTTCAATCCTCCTCTAGATTTGGGCAACATGGGAATACCTCTAGGTATGTGGGTTTATCTATAGTAAAACTAGACCTCTACGTTTAAGGAATAACTCCCTAAATTTACCTTAAAGTTCTTATCACCTAAACCAATTTTTTGATTATGGGAAAAGGTGTAAAAGTTGGCATTAAATGAAACTAATCTAAGGGGGTGATACACCATAAGTGTTTCCATAATGATATCATACTTATTTCACTAAGAAACAAGACCTACAAACTAGCTTCAAAGTCTTAAGATGTTCTAACATAAGTGTTTCAATATAGAGGTGATATGCATGAGACAACTCAAGGTAAGTAAACCAGAGATTATATTATTATATCTAAAGACACTTTTAGACTTCAAGGGATCCTAAGACACTAGATAAACTCTATATGACCTATTAGAATGAGAACTTATTTCATTAGACATGAAGGGATACAGAGAGACAATGATAGAATCAATACACCTCATCATACATCACTTTGAAAACTTATTAAAAAAATTCATGAAATCAAAAAAAAATTGAATTTATTCTTTAAATGTAAAGTAAAACATCAAACCAGTAAGCCTTCACAATACAGGGTGTGGAATTAGTCTACAAGAGCCAAAATGGTTAGTACTTATTGAATGTGAGAGACGTGAGAGAAGAATGAAGTCCAAGAGTCACAAGAATAGGTGTCAAGATGAGAGAAGGAATTAAATCTATAGGGGAGTGAAGTATGAGATAGAACATGTAAGGTATACTTAGACAAATGTCCCTCAAGGGCATGAAACTCATCAAATGTGGTGTAGGACTCTTCAATTGCTTGTTTGGAAATTGACCTCATCATTTGCCCTTATTTGAGTGCTCCATTATATAACAAAAACAAATGAGATGATTTTACTATGAATTGGGTTTATAAACATTCCCCAACATGCATTGGTTGTGTCCTTAATTACTGATATTCTTTTAGACATGAGTTATCACTACTTGTAGTCACTATCATCTTCCTTTAAAATTATCTTCACATTTGGCACTAATATGCTCATCAGTTTCTCAAACCAATCAATATAGGTGATGGTATGACATTTTTAAAGTGTAATAATTACCTTATATTCATCAATCATACATTAAAATTCCTACCAATTGTAGTTATAACCTTCTCACTAGGTGATCACTCTTCGTTTACTTTGACATTCTAGACTAGTTGAAGTAGATGTACTAGCAAAGGTACTTATTATTATAGGTATAATCATTTATATTGGGGCTGAATAAGCGATGAAAAAAATTAAATTAAATTCTCAACTCTTAAACATTTATCACATACAATCATGATGCATGAAAATTAACCATTGCAATGAATAAGGAAGATATAACAAGATCAAACACATGACATATGTGGGAAACCATGTTAGGGAATAAAAACCACTAAAATTGGTGAGATGGAATACATTAATATAATTAAAATAACCAATTTAGACCAAAAATTATTGATCAAGTAACACCCATCCCTTAATTTAGTGAGACACTAGTCCCATAAGGAACTATTGCCCCTGTCTAGCTAAGCATCCACAACAACTAGACCTTTTAGTAAGTTTCACTTTGAAAGGATTAATAAACCCCATAGGAAACCAAGAAATAACTTATGTAAATTTGAAAATTCATATTAAAAACATATTTATATTCCTCAACTAATTATGACCATTTTTGTTTTCTCTTTTCACCTTCACTCTTTCACCCAACAGTCTCAAAGGATCACTCACTCTATCTGCCTCTTCTAGGCTCATTAGTTCTAATGACCTATGTATCCACCTACATCATATTAATTATATAAACATGAATAATCTTCATTTTTATCTGATGTTACTCACTTACCTATACCTTCTCTTTCAAATATTTTATCCTTCGCTTGAATCCACATGTACACAACTAGCACAAATAGGCCACCAATGCCTTGTATTTATGCCACTCTCTTGGTATAACCCATCTTGGTTAGCCAATATTATTATCATCCTTATTATACATTTAAAATATTTCCTCTTGCATGTTACATGTAATAACCACACACTCCTTAAGTTGGCCAATACCTCATTTTCCCTAAACCACCATTAGGTCTTAGTGAGACCTAAAACAATTAGGCCTTCATACTCACACATTACATGTGAGACTAATTGGAAAAAATTAATCCTTTACCATTTCTTCAATTAGATAAACATTGTATTAAATATACATTTATCACTCTCATATGGTTTCATGCCACCTAGAACACCAACTCCACACTTGAACCTACCAATTAGGTCTCATCGCTCTTCAAGTCTTCATACACAGAAAACACTGTCTCAAACTTTTGAAGCAATTAATAAAATATTTCACATAGACATATGATTATATCACATGGGTGGAACCTTTATGATATTTTTAAAACTTACATGTTATTTACACACTTCAACATTGGTTCTGATCACTTAAATCAACTATCTCAAAATGACTACTCAGACTAGTAATATACAATCAAAATATAGTCAAGCTATTTTAACTCTCCACATCTGATTAGGGGCATACCATGATAATAAAATCCTTATAATAATTATTTGACACATATAAAAAATTTCCATACTCATTATATTCTTAAACTCATCTCAAAACTCTTCCAAAACACTTTTGTAAAGTGGTCTCTCAAACTACCGCTACATCTAAAAACAAAGTCAAGAATGTTTAGATCAAAAGCACACTTTTCAAAAACACTATTAAAAAAAATGTGTAGAAACCTCATGACATTGATTTAATTTTACATATAATTAAGGTCTTCAACTCAACCTTTGCTACCTCATAATCTTCTTTCCAAGAAGCTTACTCAGAGACACCAAATGTTGTCAATAACCAGTCAACAAAATTTCACTTTCTACAATAGTATGGGCACAACCATGATCTCTAAATACATTATCATAAGTATTTGGTGCTAATAAAAAAATACCATACTTATTTTATTCTTCAATTATTAGTATAACATCTTCAACTTACATATGCAAGATGGTCACTCAATCTACCAGTGTTTTTAACAAACATAGTCAACTTCTAGGCCTTTGTTCATACTGAAGATAGATTGGTAAAACATATAAAATACACATAGATGGTACTTATGTCATATCAAAAAATCTCCAATATATATTTCATATTTAAATAATAAAATACCATTAACAACAACTCAAATATCCTTCTTGGGTCACTTTTAGAACACGGTTAAACCTTCAATCAACTTGGGAGCTATATATTTACAACCATACAAATATAAAAACCTTATAACCAATTGTTTTTGATGTTACTTGTAGTCAATTACAACTTTTTCCTTTTACTTCACCTTAAAATTCATCCTATATCTAAATATATAAGTAATAATTTTTAGACTAATTTTTCCCTTTGCTAATTCAAATTCCAATGATCACTGTGTAAATGTTAAACAACAGACACTTTGAACTCATTTCATGTTTCATAAAAAATTTGAACAAATATGTACCCTTTATTTCCTTGAGAGTATATAATTATTTAACTTGCAACACTCACCATTTTTCTTATATCCTCTCTCCCAAGATCAAGTCACTTGGCATTCTCGTGTGCCCTCTACACACTACTATTAGACTTCATTCACTTATGCCACTTGGTAGTTCTATGTGCCTTTTGAGCACATTGAATATTTGGATTGAATTAACTTCATCCAATTAGAATTCATACATGCATTCTAATCATCTTTTTACATATTGACTAAATACACACCGTTGGATCACTATCTATATGAAAAACCACTCACTATTGATCTCTATCTAATAGGTTTCATGCTCATCATTAGATATGTTTGTACAAACACCTACTTACCATTTATCTCTATCTGATAGGTTTCATTCATATCATTAGATCTACCTATATGAACACCTTATCACCATTATATCCTTATCTAGTTAGATTAATTTTGCACTATAGATCTATGATCCAATTAAATGCTCACCACTACATCTCCCTTTAAAAATTTGACTAAGTATAGAAACTCAGTGAACTTTTGTTTGAGAGGCCAACTTTTCACCCACATATATTTTGCTCTGCTCCATGTCTAGACCTAAAATTTGAACCATATGATATACTTTCATAGAGAAATCTATCCATATATCAAACTAATCTAGAAACCTTCACATGTGTGAAATATGATGTCATAAAACTACTTACTCAACGTTATCTATCAATATGACAACTTGAGCTTAGATGCTCATATAACTATTTTTATGAATTATGTTCACTTTCATAATCACTCTAATAACTCATAAAATCCCATATGGTCTCTACAATATATCCATATAAACAATATCATCCATTAATTGCTTTATGAAGCAAACATTCTTCAAACCATCAATCAAATCACTTTGTCATTAATGCACTATGATCTCATGCTATATTTGACATCAATGATAGCCTAACATAAATTACCATGATAAAAAATCTCCCTCTTTATCACTGATGGAAAAAAACCCTTAGAATGACTTCTTACTCATTTTAACTATTTCATTTTGATATTTATCCCCCTTCAACATTAATGACAAAGGGTATCTTATTCAACATGCTAAAAATCATTCCTTAACATCATGTATACATTCAAATACTATTAAAATGCTTAGGATACTTACATACTTCAAGCAAATGATTTAATTTCTCCCCCTTTGAAATGCACCAACCTAAACTTGGACTTCTCTAATCCTTAGACCTAACAAATTGCTCATGGATTTTAAAAAGATCCCCCTAAAATCAAGATGTCATTTTTTTTTTGACATGCACCAGTTTAAACTTGGACTTCTTTGATCCTTGGACCTATCTACCTACAGAACTCACAAGCTCTCTTTGTTCATTCATGAAGATTCAATACCTTGTAAAAACACATGACTTGGTTTGATCAAGTCATCATATCAATCTTATTAAATTCATAACTATATAAAACATCTTCACTCTTCAATCATGAAAAAATCATCTTATATATGTTCCCCCTTACATCATGCACGTCTCTCTAATCCATTCAAACGATTTGAGTTATCTCCCCCTAACTCCACACTTCACCTAGATCATGACATCTTTAACAAGTCTTCTCAATGAGCTAGGTCTGCCAATGACTCTTTGAGCACTATCCACACACAATCATTTCTCTTATGGAAACATCAATAGATCTCATATCTTCATAATAATGTGAACTCCATGGCATACATAACTTGACATCTATTGAATTCTGAGACTATTCTCATGATATCAAAAATATGAAAACACATTCTCCTAATAATCCATATCAACCTTGCTTTTAGTCTTCATAATTTTGACCAATCAATTTAAGCAACAAGAATTGAAAATTTTTATCTTTGGGATCAAAAACCTTGAACACACCTTGATCACACTTGAACAAGATCAACATACATTTATATGTAATAGAATATCTTGACAACTCATTGTCCTTGATTTCACACCTTTCGCTGAGCTGATCCACTTGAGCTTCATGGATATCTTGTCATGCAACACTAGCCAAGACCCAAAAAGCATCCACCATACTTTTTTTTTAAAGTGTCTCCTTGAAGCCTAGAGAGAGACACCCCTTTGAAATAATGAGACTAAAATTCCCAAAACTTAGGAGACTCCCATATCTCCGTAAATTTATTTGACTTGTAGTCCTACCACATCATTTAATTTAATTTGAATGGATGATTGACTTCATTCTTTCCTTCAAAACTTTCAAAAAATGTTCTCAATAGAAAATATTGACTTTATTTCATGTCTATCATGGAAAACAAACCATGTTTGGTCTCAGTCTAATATTTCCTAATAGACCTAGGTCTCCAAATCCTTTGTTGACCTCTTCCTTGCACACTAGGAGCTCCATACACCTTGTTTTGTTTTTAGAACCCATTCAACATATTATTTTAGTATCTATTAATGTGACTAACTCTATGACATTTGAAACAAACAATATCATTCATACATGTTGCTTGATGATGATTGTGATCTTCCTTTCATATCTAGATAGAAGACAAATTCTCTTGGCATTCCTATATCATTTTCATATCTAATTCCTTCTTTTCTATAGTAGGTATTCCACCTTGATCAAGATTATACTTCATAGTCTTTCACTTCAACACCATTGAGTGACTCTTAGGAGCATCATTCTTCTTTTCAAGACTTTAGTGCTTCTTCAAACTATTCTTGCAGAATCTATTAATATGTCCTACTTTATTGAAAATATAGAGAAAATATCATTCAACATACCTCTTGACTAATTTGAGTCATGATTTATCCAAGACCGAATTCTCCTTCTTCCTAAGCTCCATGAGAACTTATTATTTACACTCATAATTCTAAAATATCTTGCCCTATAACCATATTGATAGCAAAACTTACAATGGCCATGCAAAGAACATGCATACCTCATTACATTAGGTTGTCTAGCTAATCTTCTTTCATTGCTTTTCAAGTTTGCATTTTCCATGACTTGCTCAAGTTCTCATGCTTCTTTTTAGGTTTATCCAAATTGTTTAAACTTTGTTCATGTTCACATTTCAACAACCCCATCTCAATGTTCAACTGATTGTACTTATCTTCTCTTGCTTTTATATTTTCATTAGTTATCCCTAACTGATCTTTGATATTTTTGATATGTTCTTCATCCTCTTTGAGTTATTTTAATTTCTTTTTTTCTTATTCAAGCATGCCTATATTTAATATGACCTTTTCATGATCATCCTTCATGGAAATAAGAACAATATTCAATTTAACACATTCATCTTCTTTAGTTCTCATGCTTGAACTTACAACCTCTAACTAAAATCTAAGATCTTTTATGGTCTTCTTATCCTCCATAGATTCTTTAGCCATGTCATCCTTCAATATATATGCTTGATATTCAATAGACTTGATCTATTATTGAGTCTTATTTTCATCTCTGATGGACTTACCTAAAAAAATTACCTCAAGAGACCTAAATTGTTCTTCAAGACCTTTGATCATATTCCTCGTTTTATGATTCCTCTTCTTTTGCTCCTTTAGTTCACCAAGTGCACTCATGAGCTCAACTTCTAGATCAACTTATTCTTCCTCACTATCATATAAATCTTCTTATTATCTACTATTATGGCAAAATTATTCATCAAACATGATCTATTTTTATTTTGAGTGACTTTTATTTTTACCCATAGTGTACCTTAGATCACCTTTAAGTGGTTAAACTTGCACAAAGGATCCTTCTCAAATACTAATTTTTTATGGTAAAATCACTGAGAGGGGGGTATGAATACATGATTACAAATAATTAAATTTAATTCCCAACTCTTAAACATTTATCATATACAATCATGATGCATAAAAATTAACCATTGCAATGAAAAAAGAAGATATATCAAGATCAAGGACATAACACATGACATATGTGGGAAACCATCTTAGGGGATAAAACCCACTAAACACTTCAAGATGGACTAAATTAATATAATTAAAAGATCCAATTTCAAAAAAAAAAACAAATGATTAAGGAACACCCATCCCTTAATATAGTGAGACACTAGTCCCACAAGGAGCTACTACCCCTGTCTAGTTGTTCATCCAGAAGAACTAGACCTTTTAGCAAGTTTCACCCTGAAAAGAAGAATCAACCCCTAAGAATCCAAGAACTACCTAAAATACCTTGAAAAAATAATATTGAACACATCTTATTATTATTCAACTAATTATGACCACCTTTGTTTGAACTCTTCACCTTCACTCTTTCACCCAAATAGTCTCAAGGGCTCACTCACTTAATCTACATTTTCTAAGGTCATTAGGTCCAATGAACTTTGTATCTACCTAAATAATATTGAAAAAATAAACATTACTGATCATTTTTAATCTCATATGGTCCTCACTAACTTGTATGTTCTCTTTCAAAGGTTTTATCCTTCACTTGAATCCACATTTACACAACTAGCAAAAAATAGGCCTGCAATGCCTTATATTTATACCACTCTCTTGGTATAACCCATCTTGGTCGAACAAGTTACTTACCATCATTTTTTTACATTTTAAATTTAATAACCACACACTCTTTAATTTATCCATTACCTCATTAACCGTAAACAATCATTAGGTCTTGGTGAGACCTAAAACAATTAGGCCTTCATACTCACACATTATATGTGAGACTACTTAGACCACCTTCATCCTTTACCAATGATTAAAAAACATAAAATTTGTTTCCAATATCCCCTTTCTCACTCTAATATGGGTCCATTTCACCTAGAACACCAAATCAATACTTAAACCTTCCAATTAGGTCTCCTCACTCTTTAGATTTTCATACATAAAAAACATATTCTCAAACATCTGAATCAAATACTTAAATATTTGACATAACCATATGATTATATCACATGAGTGAAACCTTAAAGACATATTAAAATTTTACATGTTCTTTAGACACTTCAACATAGGTTCTAAGTACTTAAATCAACTCTCTCAAAATGACCACTCAGACTGGTCATATATGGTCAAAATACAATCAATATATTTTTATTCTACACATATTATCAAGGTAATATCATGAAAATAAAACCATTATAATAATTATTTCACATATATAAAACATATTCATATTCATTATATGATTAAAATCAACTTAAAAATCTTCCAACATACTTTTATAAAGGGGTCTCTCAAACTACCAATGCATCGAAAATCATAGTCAATAATATTTTTATCAAAAACATACTTTTACCAAAACACTATGAAAAAAAAACATTTAAAGACACATCATGAACTTAGGTTCATCATACATCTCATTAGGTTCTTCAACTCAACCTATGGAACCTCAAAATCTTCTTTGCAATAAGCTTACTCAGAGCCACCAAACAGTCTCAATAACCAGTCAACAAACTTTGACTTTCTACAAAAATATGGGCACGACCATGATCTATCAATACATTATAATTAGTAATTGGGACTTATATAATAATACTACACTTATTTTATTCTTCAATTCTAATTAGAACATCTTTAACTTACCTATGCAAGATGTTCACTTAATCTACCAGTGTATTCAACAAACACAGTCAACTTCTAATCCTTTGTTCATACTAAAGATGGATTGGTCAAACCTATAAAATCCAAAAATATGGTCCTTATGGAATATATAACACTCTCCAATATATATTTCATCTTAAAACAACAAAATTCCATTAAGAACAAGTCAAATATCTTTCTTAGGTCACTTGTAGAACATGATCAAACCTTCAATCAACTTTGGAGCTCAATATCTACAATTATAAAGATATTAAAACCTTGTAACAAATTTTTATGGATGTTCCTTACTGTCCTTTAAAAAAAATTATTTTAATTTACCTTAAAATTCATCTTATATCAAAATATATAAGAAAAATATTGTAGATTGGTTTTTCCCTTTGCTAATTCAAATTCCAACAATCACTTTGACCTCATCTCATGCTTCCTAGAAACTTTGAAAAAATAATCAGCATAAATCTCCTCAAGAGTAGCTTGGTATTTAACTTGAAATTATAACTGTTGATCTTATATCCTATCTCTCAAGATTAATCCATTTTGCATTCTTGCATGCCCTTTGCACACTGCTATCAAACTTCATGAGCTTACACCACTTGATAGTTCTGCATGACTTTTGAGCACATTGAATATTTTACTCAGATGAACTTCAGCCACTTAGAATCCCCACATGACTTCTGAGCATCCTTTGACATATTAAATAAATATTCACCTTTAAAGCACTATCTATATGAACACCTTCTCACCATTGCTCTCTATCTAATAGGTTTCACGCTCGTCATTAGATCTATTTATACAAACACCCACTCATTATTGATCTCTATCTAATAGGTTTCATGCTCACTATTAGAAATTACTTTAAAAACACAGACCCACTATTATATCCTTATTTTTTTAGATTAATTTTGTGTCATATATCTATGATTTGATTAAATACTCATTGTTATATCTCCCTTTGAAAATTTGACTAAGTATAGAAATTTAGTGAAATTTTATGTAAGAGGCCAACTTTACACTTGCATATCATTTTCTATGCTCCATGTAAAATACTAAAATTTGAACCATATTATCTCCTTTCATAGGGAAATCAATCCATGTATTAAAATTCTCCCAAAATCTTTACACATGTGAAATATAACATCATCAAACTGCTTATTCAGCCTTACTTGTCAAGATGACAACCTGAGCTTAGACACTCATATGACTATTATGATGAAATAAATTCACTTATATAATCAATATAATCAATAAAAAAATCCCATAGGGTCTTTGAAATAGGTCCATATCATATCATCCATCAATTTATTTACTAAGCAAACATTCTTTAAACCATCAATCTGATCACTTTATTATTAATGTAATATGATCTCATGCTCTCTTTGACATCAATGAAAACCTAAAATCAATGACCATGATCAACAATTATATTATTTTTTGAGGAAAAAAATGTATATAAGGAGTTAGGATAAGTATAATTATACATCCCCAAGTGATTTTCATCCTTTTAAACCCTTATATACTGCACAAGACATAAACTATCAAGAAAAGTAGTTTTGTACCTTGTTTGCGTAAGTAGGTTACAACTAAATATAATGGGAGAGAGATTTGGGAAGTTATATACAAGTTTCAATCATATCCAAAGTTATTTTATCCCTCTTATATGTTATCTCTTTAAATTTCCCTCCATCGGGTCATTACCAAGGGTTTTAAGATGTTTTGGCTCTTAAGGATTGTTCATACTATCATGACATTCAATTTTTTGACAAATTCCAATAGAAAATTATTTTTGACTCTCTCCAACATCTCAGAACTCCTTAGGCTTCCATTATATGTTTCCATATCATGGTGATCTTTCAAAGATGGCTTCTCAAACTTTCCTTTGCATTTTACATACCCTATTATGCTCTTGAGCCAAGAAGTGGTCTCTCTATAGCCTTCTCTACAAAATAAAGGATATAACACACCTTATGTCTCCCCATGGTGGTACTATAATTATTTGTATGATTCACTTTATGTTAAAAGTGATGCTACATATACTTAGGGCTTTTAGGACTAGTTAAGGATTAGTAAGCCTAGTTTGCATGTAGGTACTCATCAATACCTCTAAGTGTTTGTCATGATTGAGGAGGATTATACATGATTTTACATGTTTTTAGAAACTATTACCACCTTTAATTAAACTATAAAATCCTCCAATCATCTTCCTTTCTTCATTCTTATAACTTTCATGCAGACCTTACTACCTATGAGTACCCTCTATCTGAGACAAAATAGAGGGTATCTCCCCTATCTACTCAGGTAATATGAAGGTGTGGGGATCTCAACCAAGTTTTAGATACCCTACATGTTTAAATTAAAGGTTAGGTTACACTCTTATCTCCTTTAAACTTCATGAAACCCCAAACAAAATTTTTGAATACTGAATGTACAAGATTTTTATGTGTTGACTATGTTGTTCCCAAAATCCATCACTTGTTTTTGTGGACAACATGCTGACCATTTTGGTCCTAAAGGTCAAAAATCTATCTTTTCTTTCTCAAAAATATTCTGAGTAGTTAAGTTTTTCAAATATTTAAGCCTTTACAGCTAAGAAAGTCACAGGTTCAACAGGCGGGCTTTCTTCAAAGGAAGTTCAAAACACTTAAGGCATTTCCTTAGTGTTTTGAAGATGGTTCAAAGCAAAGGTTTGATCAAAAGACTTAACATTGGGCTTCAAACCATTAGAATGAAACACTTTGAACCATTGAACCATTGAACCCTACCTCCACAAAGTTTAAGGTTGAACGGCTTCAAAAGACTTCAAGAAAAGAAGGCTTCAAAGAGTTAAGATTGAACCATTGAACTGTTGAACCTTGAACTTCAAAAGGTTCAAAGGTTTAAAGGTTGAACAAGTTTAAAGAGTTTTATGAACTTAGAAAAGGAAAGGATCCAAAAAGTTTGAAGCTTCAAAGGATTTAAAGAAATAGAATGAACCATTGAACCTTGAACTTCAAAAGGTTCAAAGGTTCAAAGGGTTCAAAGAGTTCAAAAGTTTGAAAGGAAGCTTCGATCTAATGAAGGAATTAGAAGATTCTAAAAAGAAGCTTGACCAAATGGTTTAATGAAATGGCTCAACCAAAGAAGAAAAAGAAAGCGAATGTGGCCCTTTACAAAACATTCAATCACCGAACCGTTGAACCTTTGAACCATTGAACCTTTGAACCAAAAGAGTTCAAGGTTAAAGGTTCAAAGAGGTTCAAAGTGACTAGTGATGTCCATGTGAACTTCAAATTTAGGGTGATGGAATAACCATTGGTTTTCAAAAGACCTAAGAAAAAGCTCAGCGACCAGCCCCAAAAGGAGCCAAAGGAGCTAGCAAAAAGCAAGAAGATAGCCCTGAGAGCCTAGATCACCAAGGAAAGAGAGAACAACTACAGGAAATCCAGAAATATCTATAAGAGAGTTATTTTTAGTAAGTGGAATAGTCCACTAGGTGGACATCTGAGAATGTGAACATTTAAGGATGTAGCCTATTTCTATACATTAAGTAAAGGTGAATAGATAGCTATGAAATCATCATAAAGAAGACCAAACAACCCATGCTTAGGAGGAGACATTTGAGATGTTTTAGAATGCCAAAGTCAAGGTTGATGACCTCTTATAGCATGGCCCTTTCATAGATATTAAAGGCATTTAATTTAGCATGGGCCATTTTCATGAAAACAAGCACCCAAGTCTTTCTTGGAATGCTATATATATTGTAATCCCCTATTTTGTATAAGGTGTCTCTCTATTATCAAAAGCAAAGCTCTGCCCAGATTGAAAGGTAATCCTGAGACTTTAAGCTCAGACTGTTAATCATATTTTGTTAAATGAATGAGAAATAAAGTGACCTTTCAAACTTTGTGTTAGAATAAGCTTGGGTCATCTATAAAATTGTTCTTATGTTTGTTTCCTAAATACAATCTTGTCTATTTAATTAAAAAAGTAGAACAAGTGGAAGTAAGTTGGAAGATGTCCTAAAGCCAACTGTGGGAGACTTTGTGCTGCCATAATTGCCTTCAGTCTATGTTTTTGTGTAAAGGGATACTAGAGAGACTTTGAGATCTCTTTATCCTTTGTAATCCTTTACTCTATTATAGTTTTAGGTGTAGACTTTGAGCTATGCTTAATCTTGATGTGTTCTTTTGTCCTAATCAGTAGGAGAGACAATGAAAGATTTTGTGATTTCATTGGTTTTTTGTGGTTTCTGTTACTACCCAGGAAGAATCTTACTATTTGCTAAATATCACTTCTAAAAGAAGAGAAGTGCTTTTTTAGTAATTACAATAGAATTATCCTCTATTCTATGAACATCATCTCTAAAAATAGAGAGATGGATGGTATGATTTCACCCATGTGCATTTTTAGCTTATATATAGTATAAAATAGTTTATAGAGAACCTCCTCTTGCTGAGAGGAGAGATTTGTCCCAATTTGGCTGTGGTCACCACATCCATTTTGCTATATAAATCTCTTTATGATGTGGTTGATGCACCTATTTTACTGTTAGTCAGCTAGTGACAAAATATTCACCCAACAATTTTTGGTGACTTTGCTAGGGAAGAACATGTAGTTTGAATCTTGAAGCTTCAAATTGAAGCATTTCCAATTCTTTTCCATATCCATTTTACACTCTGGCAAATCCACCATACACACAAAGCCAGAGAGCTCAAGGTATTGTTGACCCTATATTTGAGCTTGTGTAGCAAAATAATTTTGATCTTTCCCCTCCACAAACTCACCTTCAGTGAACTAGGAGTTTTCCTCCTACAAACATCAAGTCCCCAATACTAGGCAAAGCTTCTCTTTCTTTTGCTAATAGAGCTTTGTCCATATATATCCCATTGAGATTTATTATCCCTCCTTTAAATAGCCATATCATGGTAGCTTGAGGACCCTAGGGTAATACTTTTGGTCCCCTAAATTTGACCCCACCTCTACATGAGCTACCCCGTATCTCAAGGAAAAATTTCCTCAAGTTCTAGTCGGATGGGAAGGTTCATCTTGATGAACATATTACAACCTTTTGCATAGCCTGTGGTGTAATAGGCATTGAATATGAAGACATTATAGTCAGAATATTTATGGAGACATTGCAAGGTGCTGCTACATACTAGTTTTATCATTTGCAAGCACAAATAGTGATTGACTGAAATACTCTCAAAACCAAATTTGAGGCTATGTTCAAACCTGCAAAAGATGCACATGCCCTGTTAGCTCAACTTACACAAATGAAGGAGCCTCATGAACCCATGAGAGACTTCATTGCTAAATTTGACAAGCTGAGGAACATGATTCCCATAATTTCTTAGTTGATGCCTGAGAATCTCAAATGCTTCTTCATCAATTCTCAGCTTCCTAAAGTGAGTTTTTTGTTGAGGTGGGCTGGCCACATAGACCTTGTTGCAGCTCAAATTTTGGTGACTGAGGTTGAAGATGATCTTATCTTGGTAGGAAAGATAAGAAGAGATCTTAACAGAAGTAAATCTTCTTCATCTTTTGAATATTCTTCTACAGGAACCACTAATCATATGGTGTAAAAACTAGAAAATGAATTGCTTGCTTTAAAAAAGCAAATGACACAAGGGATGTCTACTCCTTCTTACCAAGATATACCAAGGAGAACATTTCCCAACCAGTTGTATCAGGGTAATGCTACCAGAAATTAAGGGCAACCAAATTGCCTTCCTCACCCACCAGGGAAGCTTGCCATTGAAGCAGCACCAGCTAACTCAGTAGTTGGTTATCTTGAAACTAAATTTGATTTCTCTTTCCAACTTGAGTTAAACCAAGAAGATGACATCGATATATTTGAAAATAACCAAGAAGAATCAGTGGGCGACTCCAACATTGGTTTCTTGAATTACCAAGATGAACCCATTAGTAAAGGGGAAGAATTTGATGGATCATATGCTATATTTACTAGGTCCCAGAACTAGTCAGCTCAACATGCAGATAAAACAAAAATAGGGGAAGAATCTCGACCATCAATTTCAATTTCTAAATGAGGAACTTCACTACCTTTCTAATCAAAGGACCCAGTGATCACTAAAAAAGTAAGTACCTCAAATATTTCTTCACCTTTTGCTTCAAATTTGTAGACCAGTCCTACACCCATTAAATCCTAGATTGATGGGCTACCTTCCTCTATTTTGAATTAATTTAAGTCATTTGATATAATTGACCATGCTAAGAAGATCAAAATTCAAATGTCTGACTTTGAATTCTTGCAATCCAACCCTAAGCAGTTAGATAGGTTAGTTCAATGCGTAAAAAATAAAATCATCCCTATAAGACAAAAAATTTTGAAGGCAACTTGTGATCCCCCAAAGAACACACCTACCCAAAATAATCTTGTGATTATTCCTCTATCCACCCCTAGAAATACAACCATTTTACATCTTCCTACTGATAAATGGTCATCAGCTAAATAATTGCATTATAGATTTTAGCACCTTTGACAATGTCATGCCTGCCAAGGTGGCAAAATATCTTAGTCTCATGCTGAATAAGACCTTCAAGAGATGTTTCTCCATGGAAAATAAATAGGTGCCTCTCCTGGGACAAATTAAAGATGCTTAATTTGCATTTGTGGCCTTCCCAGATAAGAGAATTAAAATGACAGTCTTGGTGGCCAACGTCCCAGCCTCCTGCAACATTCTTCTTGGGAAATTTTTTTGCAAGGATGTTGGTGGAGAATTGAGCATGAACCTGTCTAAGGTGAGGACTCTTGTCAAGGGAATCATGCAAAGGCTACTTCCTGAGAAGAATTGAAGTACATTATCACCCAAACGTCAGCCCCTGAAGCTCAAATTCTATTTGAATCTTTAGGCATGGGTAATTACTTATTGTCTACTAAAGACATTCCTATTTTAGCAGATGAAAGCTTAATAAGTGATGATACAAAATATTTAGATAAGACATCAGATGAATTGGTATGGTGCAATACATATAAAAAGGGATCTTTCCTTCTTGACAAAGAAAAATATAAAAGAAGATCAAAATTTGATGATGTCTGGATTCTAAAATTTGATGGCAACAATGCTTCAACTAGTTTTAGAGCTAGAGTTGTTTTAATATCTCTTTAAGAAGATATTTTTCCCTATGCATATAAGTTACAGTTCAGCAACACAAACAACACTACTAAGTATGAATCACTGTTGCTTGGATTAAAGGCTGCTCAAGATAAAAGTATTAAAATCCTTCATGCCAAAGGAGATGTTAATCTAGTGGTTTGTCAGGTGAAAAACTTTTATGAAACCAAGAATGAGAGATTACGACATTATCAAAATTTGATGTGGGACTACATTGAAAGCTTTGATGCTTTCATTATTTCTACCATGCTCAGAGATTTTAATAGTCATGTAGATACATTGGCCATCTCTGCAACTCTCTTGGTCCCTCACCAAGATTTCAAAGAAGATAGGTACACTATCAAGTTGGTCTTTTGACCAAGTGTACCTGATAGTGCTAACCATTGGTAGCTATTCAATGGCAACAATCAAATCATTGATTTTCTAGAACAAATAGATAGCTTTGAAAAGCTTCATTTTGAAGGTAGTGAATCTCTACCATGGGAATTAGCTCCTGAAATAAATTCAAAAGCTGATGAAGATTTTCTTCAGCTCAAAGGCAATAAAATTCCCAAAGAATTAGTTTCTCTTGAGAAACTTTTTGACAAGCATGATAGGTTTATCAAGGAATAGAAAATAGATTCTAAATCCTCTAAGGATTTTGATCAAATCAATTTGAGTATAGAAGACAATCCAAAAATGGTCAACATTGGAAATTGTTGTACCCCTAATGAAAAAATCAAATTCATCACTCTACTTCACCATTACATTGATGTTTTGGCCTATTCCTATGATGATCTGAAACCACTCAAGATTGGGTCATTGCCTCACATGTAGAAGTAAAGGCAATACAATCCCAAGATATCAGCTATGATTTTGTCTAAAATACAGAAAATGCTGAATGCAAGAATTATTTTCCCAATCCATCATTCCACCTAGATTGTGAATATAGTCCTTATAAGAAAGAAGAATGGAGAAATTCACCTTTGTGTTGATTTTAGAAATCTAAATCAGTCATCTTTAAAGGATAATTATCCCTTACCCATCATGGATCAGCTTCTGTAGACAATGACTGGTGTTGAGATGTTATCAATACTAGATGGCTTCTCAAGATATAGTCAAGTGAAATTTGGTGAAGCAGACCAACATAAGATTGCCTTCACAACACCTTGGGGAACCTTTGCATATCATAGAACACCTTTTGGCTTGATCAATACTGGTGCCACTTTCCAAAGTGAAATGGATCTTACTTTCAAAAATGAAATGGGTAAGTTCATTATGGTATACCTAGATGACTTGATAGTCTTTTCTAAACATTGTCCTACTCATGTGCATCATCTGCAAGAAGTGTTGGAGTGATGTAGGGAGAATGGTATTTATCTTAATCCTAAGAAATCAATTTTTAGGGTTATAAAAGGTAGACTTCTTGGTCACATTTTATCCAAAGAAGGCATAAAGATCAACCCAAAAAGGGTCAAGTCCATTCAAGAGCTTGCTCTTCCTGCCAGTAAGACTGTAGTTCACTCTTTCTTTGGGAAGGTGAACTTTTTGCTAAGGTTCATTCCTAAATTCAGAAAAGACTCATCACATTGTCAATATGGTGAAGGGAAAAGCCACTTTCAATTAGACTAAAGAAGGCAAGTTGGCATTTCAACACATCAAGGAAGCTATCACCCATGCCCCATTTTTGGTTTGTCTTGATTACACCAAAGACTTCATGAGGTATAACTATGCTTCTGAACATACACTTTTAGCCATCTTGGTTCAATAGAATAAAGAAGGTGTGGAATATCCCATATCCTTTATGAGCTATCCTCTTAAAGCTCATGAGCTGAAGTACTCAAAAATGGAGAAGCATGCTTATGCTGTAGTAAAAGTGGTAAAGCACTTTCATTTTTACATCTTGAACTCACACACTATTGCTTTGGTTCCTGATACAATAGTCAAGTCCATTCTAACTCAGCAGGAGTTTAGAACCAAAAGGGGTAATTGGATTGCTAAAATCTGAGTTTGATCTTGTTATCAAATCAATGAAGATTTTGTGGGAAAGAGGTCTCTGCTAATTAATTGATGATAACACGCCATAAGAAGCAGGGTGTGTAGAAATAAAAGTTGAAGACATGCCAATAGTTCTCTTTATCACCAATATGAATGAGTGATATTTGAATATTGCTCATTTCTTTATTAAAAGAGGACTGTTACGTTGAAATCTACCAATTTTGTCCTATGGGAAAATGGTCTATATAAGAGGAACCTTGATGGAGTGTTCACTACGTGGATAAAGCATAGTAGAATAGACTTTTGGAGTCCTTCCACAATTTGGCTTGTTGAGGATATTTTTTTACACCTATGATTGCCCATAAGATTTTTTGAGCCAGGTACTATTGGCCTACTCTATTTCAAGATTCATATGCTTGGGTCAATAGATGCAAGCTATGTCAATAGTTTGTTGGTAAACCCAAGTTGGCTGCATTACCTCTCAATCTTATGGTGATAGAAGAGCCATTCCAACAATGGGGAATTGATTTCATTGGCACTGTAAATTCATCCTCAAGTGTTGGACATGATTATGTCCTTATAGCCATAGACTACTTTACCAAATGGGTGGAAGTCATTCTAGTCAAGCATGCTACTTCAGAGGTGGTATGTAATTTCCTCAAGGAAAACATCATTTCTAGGTTTAGGGTCCCAACCAAGATTGTAATAGATAATGCAACATGTTTCTCTTCTCATGAGATCACCCAGTTCTGCTACTATTATGGGAATATTCTCTCCCACTCTTTTGACTATTATGTATAAGGAAATGGTCAAGTAGAATCAAGCAACAAGAACTTGGTGATCATTATCAAGATGTTGGTAGATGACAATCAGAAAACCTGGCATAAAGCATTGCTTGACGCTTTATGGGCAAAAAAAATTACACCCAAGAGGGCAATAGATATGTCCCCATTCCAGCTTCTATATGGTCTAAATGCATAGATACCAATCACCCTAGCATTACCAGCATTAAAGTTAGCAAAGGCAATGGAAGATTTAACTTTTGAAAGTTCCATTGACAAAAGGATCATGTGCTTGATGGAGCTAAATTAGTAATGAACTATGGTGGTGGACTGAATTGTTGTGCATCAAAGTCTAGTGAAGAGACTCTTTGACTAGAAAGTAAGGATCCATGACTTTTAGATTGGAGATCAAGTCTTATTGTGGGACAAGAGGAGAGAACCAAAAGGAATGTATGGAAAATTCGATTCCTTATAGAGAGGCTCATTTTCCATTCATCGTTTAAATGGTGAAAATAGTTTTTTGTTGAAATATCAAGATGGAACACCATTTGCTTTACCTCATAGTGGGTATCATCTAAAGCACTTCAATCCTTGAAGTATCAGATGAGTCCAGTTGTACATATGTATAATTTTTGTATAGTCTTTATTTGTTCTATGTTTTTCATTTGTTTTTGGTGCCATTGGTTTTTGGTGCCTTTCTTTTTTGGGTAGCATGACTCCATATCCCAATGGCATAAATGAAGGCACTGAGATTCTAGTTTCCACTCCCTTTGATTGCTTCTAATTTAAATCAATGGAAGTTCCCTAACTGGAGTTAGTTGTTGTTCCCTAAATCCATCACTTATTTTTGTGGACAACATGCTAACCATTTTGGTCTTGCAGGCCAAAACTCTCTTTTCTTTCTCAAAAATATTCTGAGTAATTAAGTTTTTCAAATATTTAAGCCTTTGTAGCTAAGAAAGTCATAGGTTTAATAGGCAAGCTTTCTTAAAAGGAAGTTCAAAACACTTAAGGAATTTCCTTAGTGTTTTAAAGATGGTTCAATGCAAAGGTTTGATCAAAATACTTAACGGCAGGCTTCAAACCATTAGAATGAACCACTTTGAACCATTGAACCCACCTCCACAAAGTTCATGGTTTAACAGCTTTAAAAGACTTACAAAAAATAAGGCTTTGAAGAGTTAAGATTGAACCATTGAACCATTGAACCTTGAACTTCAAAAGGTTCAAAGTTTCAAAGGTTCAAAGGTTCAACAAGTTCAATGAGTTTGACAGACTTAAAAAAGAAAAGGATCCAGAAAGTTTGAAGCTTTAAAGGATTCAAAGAAGTAGAATGAACCAATGAATCATTGAACCTTAAACTTTAAAAGGTTCAAAGGTTCAAAAGTTTCAAAGAGTTCAAAATTTTGAAAGGAAGCTTTGAGTGAATGAAGGAAGTGGAAGATTTCAAAAAGAAGTTTGACCAAATGGTTCAACCGAAGAAGAAAAAGAGACTGAATGCGGCCCTTTACAAAACATATAATCACCAAACTATTGAACCTTCAAACAATTAAACCTTTGAACCAGAAGAGTTCAAGGTTCAAGGTTCAAAGAGGTTCAAAGTGACTGGTGACATCCCTATGAATGTCAAATTTAGGGTGATGGAATAACCATTGGTTTTCAAAAGACCTAAGAACAAGCTCAACGACCAGCCTAGAAAGGAGCCAAAGGAGCCATCAAAAAGCAAAAAGATAGCCCTGAGAGCTCAAATCACCAAGGAAAGAGAGAATAACGATGGGAAATCCATAAATATCTATAAGAGAGTTATTTTCAATAAGTGGAATAGTCCACCAAGTGGACATCAGAGAGCGTGAACATTCAAGGATGCAACCTATTTTTCTACATTAAGTAAAGGCAAATAACAGCTGTGAAAGCATCATAAAGAAGACCAAACAACCCATGCTTACGAGGAGACATTTGAGATTTTTTAGAATACCAAAGTCAAGGTTGATGACCTCTTCTAGCATGGCCCTTTCATAGATATTAAAGGCATTCAATTCAGAATGGGCTATTTTCATGAAAATAAGTGCCTAAGTCTTTCTTAGAATGTTATATATATTGTAATCCCCCATTTTGTATAAGGGATCTCTCTGTTATCAGAAGCAAAGCTCTCCCCAAATTGAAAGGCAATCCTAAGACTTTGAGCTTAGACTGTTAATTATATTTTGTTAAATGAATGAGAAAGCAGGTGACCTTTCAAACTTTATGTTGGAATAAGCTTGTGTCATCTAGAAAATTGTTCTTATGTCTATTTCCTAAATACAATCTTGTCCAGTTAATCAAACAACCAAAACAAGTGGAAGTAAGTTGGAAGATGTCCTAAAGCTAACTGTGGGAGACTTTGTGCTGCCATAATTGCCTTCAGTCTATGTTTTTGTGTAAAGTGATACTAGAGAGACTTTGAGCTCTCTTTATCCTTCATAATCCTTTACTCTATTGTAGTTTTAGGTGCAGACTTTGAGCTGCACTTAATCCTGATGTGTTCCTTTGTTCTAATCAGTAGGAGAGACAATGAAAGACTTCATGATTTTGTTGGTTTCTTATGGTTTTTGTTACTACCCAAGAAGAATCCTGCTATTTGTTGAATATCACTTTTGAAAGAAGAGAAGTGCCTTTTCAATAATTACACTAGAATTCTCCTCTATTCTGTGAACATAATCTCTGAAAAAAGAGAGATGGATGGTATGATTTCATCCTTGTGTGTATTTTTAGCTTATATATAGTATACTATAATTTATAGGGAACCTCCCCTTGCTGAGAGGAGAGATTTGTCCCAATCTGGCTATGGTCACCACATCCATTTTTATATATAAATCTCCTTATGCTGTGGGTGATGCACTTATTTTGTCGTCAGTCAGTTGGTGACAAAATATTCACCCAATAGACTACAAGTGCACCTTGAGGGTGGATTTCATGATCTATTTTCATATATTAAGCATAATATTATTGTGACATAATTTTCAAGGATATTTTAATAATTTCAACACTCACCCTTCATTTCTAAACTCTTAATTTTATACGTTTTATCTAGATAGGCCTAGTTGACATGTTGTATGATTATATAGTTTGCTCAGAAAATGGCCTACCTGTAGGTGTATTTTTCATGTTATCCCTTGTGGAATTAACTTAATACATTCTTGAATTTATTTAGGATTATATTATGGTTGAATTTTCCCACATAATGCCTTTAGTTATACATAAACCACAAATTTTTGGGTTCAACTTTGTATTGTCACCCTATAGTCAACCTATAGATGACTATTCTATGGTTAAAAGGGGCATGTAGGTGGAATTATAGGTCAAAACTTATACTTTAACCTATATGAATGTCATTGGATCTGATAGTGTTACCATAATTCAAATTCAATTTATGTTTCCACTTGGTCTCATAGTATTTTAAATCTATTTGAGCTCAACCATTGTAGATAACATTGGCATTCTATAATGAAATAATACTCAATATGGAGGCCTACTTACACCTTATTTATATGGTCAAACTACCAAAAATTTATTTCAAGGCTTTGACCCTATGTTAAGGATTCATCATGGAAACATTTGGAACAATCTATACTCCAAGATAATCTATCATGAAAATATCAAAAGTACTACATGGTCTCTATTTGGAGATTTTAAGGTAACAAGTCCCTAAATAATTTCTCGAACCTGTGATGGGCTAACATAGGTCTATTTGTCAATTCATGATTCTTCCGTGACTAACATGAAATTTTAAATACTCTAAGACCTTAAAAAAGGTCTCAAACATGTTTTAACACCTCTATACACAATTTCAAGTCTCTATTAGTGCCACCTATAATTTTACTTTTTAGTACACAAGGAAGTGAAAGTAAATTATCAACAATGTGCATGGTTATGGCCTTACAACTAGTCTTATACCTTTTCAAGGTATCCAAATGGATCATATCAACCTTGAGTTACTTCAAACTAGTTAATTGCTTCTAATCCAATGCGATCATCTCTTGCGGGGCACTTTCAGGTGTATATTGATGGTGCAGGACTGCGTATGTTGGAGAAATAGTTATCATAGTCTATTATATAGATTTTGAATATTCAAATTGCTTTTTCATATCCCAATAACATGCTTAAATTCTTGAGGATATTCATTTACTCTCCATGACTATACTTGGAGCTTCAGTTCATTTGACTCAATTGATTATGTATGATAGTCATATAGAAAGATGATTGTGTTTTTTCCTTGACTTTAACATTCATATGACACCCTTTGAAATTGAGCTTAGAAGGAGAGGTAGTTTCCAAGAAATTAAAAACATGAAATGAAACATATCAACTTCATTTGAAGCCAGTATAAAGATATGAAACCTGTGTAAATGGTGAAAACCTATCGATAACTCCATTAATTGACCCAACTATTAGTTTAGATGTTGTGCTCATCAATTCATCATAAATATAAACAATAAATATTGAAATAATGAGATTATAATGTCTATAATCCTTTTCAATTAATTTCACCAATTGGATTGTACGAACAAGCTCATTTAAGAAGAAAACCTATAGGGTGTGGGGATTAGTATGCAGAATGAGACAATCAACTTATAAAGGATGGTTAATAAGGCATAATAAACTATTATTACAAATAGTATCATGAGTTTAAAGTGTAATAAGTTTACTATCACCCCATATTATCATTTGACTTGAAGTCTCTCCTACTAGTTGTACCAAGAAGAAACTTGTTGACTAGTTTTGTATGTCTAATGGAGCAATGGAAGAGTGGAATGATTTTGGACTATTTTTGAGACTCTAAAATCAGATTAAACATTTAAATTATTTCAATTAATCTTAATATTCATTTCACAATCTTTCCACATGTGCCACACTCCTCTATAGGCCATACAACTGTCAAAACTACCCAAAATTTTACTTTTATTCTTGTTTCAATTTAGTACCTAAATTTTTTATCTATGGAATAATAATTAATGATATTATATGACATATTATACATTTATTAAGAATTAGGAACACTTTTATACTTAATAAAATTGTATTACCTTCATAAATGGCTCAAATATGCCCCTTAGGTGACATTAAATGAATTAGGGCCAAAATTGACCATAACCAAGGATAAAAGCATATTAAATGACATAAAAAGGATCATTACACACCTTATAACATCCTAATATACCCATATAATATTTATTTACTATAGGTGGTTGACCTATTTTGACTTGTGGTCAAAATAGTCAACTTTCTTGGCAATTTCCAAAGGTGGTATGCTTGTTATGCCCAAGACCAGTAGCCTTTTCCTATCCATTGGGATATAAATTCACACATGCATATATATGTAACTAAAACTAAATTTTAAAATATACACAACACAATAAAACAATAATAACAAAACACAAAATAAAACAATACACACTTATGCTTCATGAGCACTTATGGAACACACACACACACACAACCCAAAAAAACTAACTCAAAAAAACTAACCTAAAATAAACTCTTCCTCCTAGATCAAAGGGGAAGATTGAAACCTTTATTTATTTATGTAATGAATTATTTAATGAATCATGCATCCTTTTAGGCCTTGGCACTTGTATTTCCATCTCCTTTATGATGTTTAGCAACCTCATTGGCATGATGTTTAATAAAATCAAAGAAACTACAACTAGATCAACTATGGAAATGAAATCCTATTACATCTCAAAAAAATAAAATTTCTCATAATACTCCTTAACTATAAAGTATAATTATGATTCAACATGACATACCTTATTAGTTTCCATGATGCTCTCAATAAGATTAGGTTTCTTTTCAGGTGCAAGTTCTTCAAACTCATCAAGGAGTTTTTCATAGTCCACCCAATATTGATCATTTTATTTCATAGAAAAACATTTATCCACATTTTCATGTAATTTTTTCTCAGCTTGGAAAATTTATTCAAGCTCTTGAAAAAGTTTCATTTTCTTCTGCCAATCATCCTTGTTCTCTTTATCTTTGAGAACCACCATCTCTTAAACTTTCTCTTCCTTATATGTGAGGTCATCAAGCTGGTCTTCCTTATATTCTAATGCATCTGAGGGTGGTTAAACATTAGGATTATTTATTAGGGTATCCTAAAGGATAATATCTTCTATGAATGTAGCTTCTTGAAAAATGACTTTAAGCTCACCTCTATTCTTGATAGCAAACTCAACTTCATGCTTGTTATGATAATCTAATATCATGATTGGGTGTATACTTCTTAGGCAAAGAAGTTGAATCACTTATATATTCAAACTCATTACTTATGTCATGAATTTTTTTCCATAAGTCTTCTTCCTCATGAATATCATGTTCAAAGGTTGTTTCATCATGGATAACATGTATGGGTTCTTTATCAAACACCTCTTCCTTCAATTATTAACCAAATTTCTTGTATGCAGTTGTAACATGATCTTCAATGTGTTTCTCTTCATTAAATAAGAAATATTTACACTTGTATTCACCAAGGGTAGTTCCTATGGTTATTTACTCTTCATAGTTACTCAATTCATACTCTTGATCAACTATGGCTTGAAATATTTCCTCCTTATTTAATTCCCACAAGACGGGTTTTTTTTTCAAAAAGTGATGAAGTGGGAGGGTGGTGGCTAGGATAATGACTTGGAAATGAGGTATGAGGTGTGGTGGAGGGTTTGTGAATGGATTTAATAAAATATACTACTCAATTAATCTCAAAAGAAATGACAAGTTGGGTTGGTTACAAGGAAAGGTGTTTTCTTCAATCACCTTGCCAATAGCCTCCTTGAGGCTCTCTAATAGATAAATGTTCACTTTTAACCTCTTTTTCCTCCCAAATGTTTAGTATATTTATTTATCATTGGGAACACTTCTTTTTCAATTTTATCTAATTTTTTATTTCCCATTGAGTTTCTTCTTCCCCCTCAATTATCTCCAAAACCTTCATACAAATTTGAGCAACACCTATTAACCATTCCATATCATAGTTAGGGAGTAAATCAAACTCATCATCCCATGTTCCCATCCATTCATCATTATCTAGTAGTTCTTATATGAGTACCAATAAATATTTTATATAATATGGGGTTGATGGAGGAGGAAGAATGTGATATTGGGGAGTATAAAGAGATTCCATCTTTAGTACTATGTGTTCATATCTTGTCTTATAGTATCTCTATGTACAATCAATGGTATCATATAATTCCTCATGAAAAGACTCATAGGAATCCTCTTGAGGTTGATAGGCATCATGATATAGTTGGTAGGGTCATATTCAGATTTATAAAAAGTCACTTCTTGATAGGTTTTTTGATAGTCATCCTTATAGGGTTGTCCAACAACATGATGTCCATATGGAGAAGGAAAAGGATGACCATAAGACTAACATAGCTAATAGTATTATTAGCCATTATGATAGGACTATTTATGGGTATAACATGGTTATCAACAAGGCTGATAGGGAGGTAAATAATAGGGATATTAACCATATCTATTCATATCAACCTCATAAGTCAAATGAGATATAATAAATGATCAAAACCTTTAATAAAAGATACTTGGGTTACTTACAACAAAAATATTTCATTTGGAGTAACCATTGGTTATATCTTACTTTCTTCCAAAATATGATTAGAGGAAAGACACACAAATAATCATTCCACTCTCTTGGACCTTTTTCCCACTAGGTATGTTATAACTATTGTCACCAAATCCTATACCCTAGAGGAGATTGTTCAAGCCTCCCCTAGATTTGGGAAACATGGGAATACTTATAGGTATGTGGGTTTACCTATAGTACAATTAAACCTCTAAGTTTAAGGGATATCTCCCTAAATTTACATTGAAGTGGTTATTATTTTATATTTTTGGGAAACTAGTGTTTAGTTCCTAAACAATAAAGGGCTAGAGTAAGGGCAAAGTCTAGTTTAGTATGAAAAAATATATATTTTTATCAAATAATTTAAATGAGGAAGAGAAATAAACTTATGTAAAAATAAACTAAAATAAATTATTCAAGAGATGGAAATTGAGATATAATACTATAAGACTATCATAAATCCAGATCTGACCTTCATTTTATGATTGGGAAGGAGCACCAAAAGTAGATAGGAATGGCACCAGCATGTAGTCCACCTCTACCACTATTATCTAGGAGGTCTAACCTTTTTATATTTTGTCTGCTACCTTAGTGTGAGGCTATGCAAGAAATTTTGAAGGCTAAAAGTAAAGAGATTGTAGGTCTATTTGAATCTCTAAACCCTATATCTATATATACACATGTAAACAAAAAATGCATAAAAATAGAAGGGGGAAAAATTGGGTTAAGGGAAGAATGATTTCATGATCTAGAACCCTTGTTATCTTGATCATTACCTACATGAACCCTCAATATAGGGTCTCAAATCAAATGTAGTTATCCCTTAGGGAACATGCATAATCAACACACATGATAGATGCAAGAATGAATTTTACCTAGGTCCTTCCTTAATCAAGCATGCAAGTCTATGTGTGATGGATAATGGTGAGATATACTATTGAATAATTTTTAATTATTTAATGTGACAAAGTAGTATGTACTAGATATAAAATGCCTCATATAGTAATTTATATAGGAGACTCATTATTTCAAAATTTAGAGCTTTATTTGCAATTTTTTGACATTAGGAAACTTAATGATAAAGATAAGAAAGGGGCCAAGGCTCATTAAGAAAAGGAAACTAACCATTGGAGTTAAAAATAACCCTAGATAAAAGCATTGGAAATGGACACTAGTGGCACTGACATTGTAGTCCAACCCTACCATTCTTATCCTACAATCTTGGGACCTAGGGGGGATGGAAAGAGGATAGAAAACCTAACCTAACTGAAGTGTAATGACTATTTTAAAGGCTCAAGATGAATGAGATTAGGCAAAAAATGTGACTTAAGTGTAGAATAAGACCCAAATGAATAAAATAAAAGATATGGCTAAATGAGAACAAAGCTTATATTCTCTAGTCAAAGTCTCTTATGAAAGGACTGTGAAAAGACATGATATGTGTGGTTACTTGAAAAATTTAAGGTGTATAGATTTTCCCCCCTTTTAATCTAGTGATGAAATGAAATGAAATACTAGAGTAAAAGAAAGAAAAGAAAATGTGTACCTGAACCTACTTGCATGGAGATAAGTGTGCTGAAAAAGAGTTTAACTCACTTCCTAGAAAGGGAAGTAGATAGAGAGATGAATAATGCTTGGAGAAAGAAGGAATCCTTGAAATGGATGCCCATTGAACTAAATATAAAATAATAATCTATGTATTCATGGAGGAGGTAAATGATTTCCCCTATGTTAAATCTGTTTGAAAATGAGAAATGCTCAGAGGCCAAAAACCAATGTCTTCCCTCTATCCCACATTAACTCATGTAATTTGGAATGTGTGCATAGAATTTGTATAATATGAAGAGAAAAGTATATCATGCCCACACTCTATATAATCTAAACTATAACTCAAAAGTGATCAGAGGCCCAAAACCAATCTCTACCCTTTGTCCCACATAAACTCATATAGTCTAAGTCTGGGTGTATAGAATTTATATGCTGTGAAGAGTAAAATCTATCATGCCCCCACTCTAAATATTTTAACTCAAATTGATAAATGCTCAGAGGCCCAAAACTAATGTCTATCCTCTATCCTACACAAACTCGTGTAGTCTAGACCTGGGTAATGAAATAGACCAACTAATGTAGATGGCCATATGATCTAACCTGGTGACAACCTAGGTATGTCTAGGTGTAATCTAAAACTCTATTCAATGTGTAAGATGATAATGACTTGTCTTTCCATTTCATCTATATAATCTTGGATGATGAAGAACATGAACATCTGTGCCATGTCCCCAAATACGATATGTGAGTGATGCATATGTATAATCTAGTAATCTATATAACCATATGTGATATGAGTTATTATTCCATGTCCCATGTGCAAAACTAGAGATCAAAATAATGTGCTCTGTACTATACCTATAATCTATTATATGTCATGTTATATGAAGTTGTATATGTGAGATGTGTAGTAATGTACATGCCCCCAAATCTGGTTTCTAGTTTGAATCTATATTGAAGTCATTTGTGAATCCAAATAATCTAAACCACTGTATTTTACTATTCTATGTATCTATAAGATGAAATCACTGTGGAGCCATATGATCTAAAACACTATATCTAAATAGTCTATATGTCTATAAACTAAAGGTATGTCCCTCAAAATGTCTTAAGTAATACTAAGTGACCCATGTAATCAGAATAACTATATATTTTGACTGATTTAAACTAAATATGATAATATGAATGTTGGAGGTATATGAACTATGGTGTATCTACCTATGAGAGTGGATGGGCATGTTGGGTAAGTGTAGGAATATAACTAGTAGGAATGATGCCCCACTTATGGGGAGAGGGATGAAATTTGTGATAGAGGAGGTTGAGCCAAAAGTGATGACTAGTGGTGTAAGTAGAAATAAGGTTGGCTTGTTGTGAGGATATTTGAAAGTTTGCTTAATTGATTAGGCTGAATTGTTTAATAGTTGAATGAATCTTTGATTGGTTAGAACCAAGTTGTATGTCTAGGTATAAAATAGGTATAGATATGTGTGTGTGTGCCATAGTAGGTAGATGATGTATTAGTAAAGTGGGGTTTTCAAGATGTTGAGGGTATAGTTTTCAAAAATCCATGGAATAAAATGGTTTGTAAAATGGAGCTATGGGGTTCTAGTTATGGGCAAAATGGTGATTTACTTGGAATGAGAAAGTTGTTTAATGTAGGAAAATTAGATTGATTCCTTATTCATTTATGCATTGACTATGTTGAGATTTGGAGCTCTAAAGTAGGAGATATTTTGAGGAGATGAATACCTATCACAATCCAATTTGAGTAGTTGGTAGCCTAGGTGGAGGTTGGTAGGGATGTTAACTTCGTAAGTAGCTAAAACATGTGATTTTGCTAGTTTGGTAGCCTATTTTTTATGTTTTTGAGTTTTTTAAATCATTTTTAGGAATTATCCACTATTTTTAATGCTTTTGTCTAGGATTCAATGCTCTTATCCAGTGTTCAATGCTACTATCCAGGTTTTGGTGTTGTTGTCCAATGCTAGCGTCCTTTTCTAATGTTGTTGTTCACTAGGGCTACTTTTTTGAGTTTTAGATTTGTTTCCTATTATTGTTTATCTTAGTTGTTTTATTTTTCATGGTTAACTAACATATATGATATTTTCTAGTTTTTTAGGGTGAGCTACATATGAAGGAGTTCTATAGAGGGCATGTGATAGAGACATTGAGATTGTTACCTTTGACAGCTGATGAGAGAGCTATGATGGATAGGGCAGTATTGGGTCATGCATGTGACCTAAGCACTATGTAGTGGGATAGATATATGATTACCACCTTATGTGAGAGGTGGAGTTTAGACACATGTACTTTTTATCTTCATATAGTGGAGATTACTATTACTCTAGAGGATGTGTATTGTATTTTATATTTGTCAATTAGTGGATGGTGTGTGCCATTACAGGATGACATGGGTGTTGATGTCATTAATCATGCATCTTTGTATTTTGTTGGTGTGCCC
Organism: Torreya grandis; assembly: GCA_037957365.1. Taxonomy (NCBI): domain Eukaryota; kingdom Viridiplantae; phylum Streptophyta; class Pinopsida; order Cupressales; family Taxaceae; genus Torreya; species Torreya grandis. The sequence continues at coordinate 900,914 of JARHVA010004625.1, forward strand.
TCAGGCATACATTAGAGAGGTAGTGATAGTGATATATTATTGTTAGTTATTATGTAGTCGAGTGTTTTATATCTACAAAAGTGGTTGGCCATGTTGTTGGCTTCATTTATTGTAGTGGATGGGAGTGGGGTATTAATTTCATATAAGATGCATAAGATTGTACATAGTATAGAGGTATATGGCATTATGTTCTCATGGGATAGGACTATGCTTGCCCACTTATATAGGGAAATTTATATGTTTACATAGGAGGCATTCAGTGGTGGGGTGAGTGTGGATACTTTATTACATTATTGGGCTTATGAGCACATAATTGTTATACTAATGATAGGATTACCAAGGGAGAGGTGGGCACCTTCACATCTATTTTGGGAGTGTTATATGAGTATATTTTCTATTTATCCTCTTGGGATAAATCATTATAGATGAGTTTTAGATAGATTGGTGGCTCAAGATATCATATGGAGGCCCTATAGAGGATTCCCTAAGTGGTTTGAGGAAGGAGTGTAGTTATGGTATATGAGGGTTAGTTGTTGGTTACATGACCACTAGACTGGAGTGTATGAGTGTTTTCAATATGAGCACATGACTAGATAGTTTTGGGTATCATAAGATGTGTCCCCAATAGCATGGGTGTGTGTGAGGAGAACATGGACACCATCGAGGGTAGGATCTAGTGGGAGGCCTACTAAGGTTGAGTTAGAACCATTACTTTTGGATGTCTGGGATATGTCTATATACATTCTTAATGTAGATAATTTTGGATGTAGAGAGTCATATACCACATGGTGGGAAAGGCATTGGTGGGCTCCATTGTACGTTGTTGATAGAGGGGATACCCTTGAGTATGAGGATCCTACTCCTATCCAAATGATGGGAGGTAAGGTTTGGTTATATTTGAACTATATACAAGTTTGTGTTTTTTTTTAGTTTTTTTAAAAGTATATATCTATTTTAGTGTTGTACTTTTTATACTGGTGAAGTGGGAGGTGCTCAAGACGAAGCATATGCTAGTGTAGGGGGTAGATATGATGAGTAGTGAGACTATTATTGAGTCTACACTCTATGAGCTTACATGATATGTAGTTGATGATGCTATAGAGGAGGGTTTAATAGAGAAATCAATTGTTATAGCTGGTGTTTATGCTCATTTTTTTGATAGGGATGCTATAACTATGTTGCATATGTTAGGTAAGTAGAAGAGAGAGAGATGAACTAAGAGTTGAGATAGATAGGCATAGAATGCCTCTATTTAATTATGGATCAGTGAGTATGTGGATTATGGATGAGTGCATATATATTTAGAGATGGTATGTGAACTTGCATGAGGAACATGGTTAGTTACTAGAGTGAGAGATCCATTATAAGAGGTATTTGGGAGCTCAAGGAGGTGCAAGTCCATAGATTGTGAGAGTGGACTATGGGACTAGTACTAGAGGACAAAGTGAGATTTAAAGTGAGGTAATGACACCCATTCATGTTTTATTGTATCTTGATATGATTTATATGTATTTGAAAACTTGGTTATATATATAAATATTAGGTAGATTTTTATTCAAGCGTATTGTGTTATGGATTTTTGAATTGATTGGTATATTTTTTGCAAATGCTTGATTAGAAATAGTTGATTTGATATTGATGTTAAGGTTGCATATGTTTGGTAAAATGGTACTTGGGATATGTGATTTCATTGTTTTGATAAGTGTGATGCTAGGTTTTTATTTCAATTTGTATGCAAGTAAATAAATTTATTTGGGTTGTAATTATATGTGACCAAGAAATTTATCAGGATAAATTGAACTAGTTTAAGGTTGGTAAATTATTTGGATAAGTTATGTTGGTTTAATGTTGATAAAATAGGATTGGTAAGATCTAGATTTTTGATAAGCTGGTTTTGGCTGTGGATAGTTATTGGGAATTAGGAATATTAGCTATTAGTATGTGGGGATGTCAGATATCATGTTGTGCTTATTACTTCTCTAAGAGTGGCTCAAGAATCCAAATGTTAGCTAAACCTTTGGCTACATCATTGCACTACTAAGTGAAGCTATGAAACTATGTTGGTATGAATTTGTGTCATATCACTCTATGTTGTATCACTATTTGAATCCTAATGGCCAATTGAATAAGTGGCATACTAATAATGTTATGTAGGATTATGCTTTATATCTGATACTGTTTGTTCTATACTAACTATAGTTGGATGTGGAGATACTACAAAATGTAAATTTATTAAACATGAAATAGGAACTATGTTCTATGAAGAAGGCTTATCTATCCATAATTGTATACCCTGTAGCGTTTGATGTGATGTGTATGACTGTGCTATATATCAAGATGGATCTAAAACCTATGATGGGGGATTATTTAATTTTAATTATAGCAGATTTATAAATGAGATAGGACTCAAAAAATCTAGCCGTAATGAATATCTCTCTTGATAGTACTTTGTGATGTGGGTTCATTTAATCTTAAATATAACAAATTAATACATGAGATAAGACCCTAAAAATCTAGTCATAGTGAATATCTCTCTAGAGTAATACTCTATTGTGGTGCCTATTACTCTATTGGATACGTATATGGAACTACACTATGTACTCCTTGGACTATAGTGCTATATGTAGGTTGTTCTCATTGTATAATTTTCTAAATCTTTGAAATAAGTGGAATAAGAGATATCCTATGAGGCTCTTTCCTAGAACCTGTATTACTCTCACGATGAGTGACTGATGATTCTTGTGAAGGAATGTCCTAGGATGACTCAGTCATGAATGAATGAGGTCTATGGTTCCATGGTAGCAGAGATATTAATTCCCCCTATATGAATGTTATGATGCCATTATCAACACAACTTTTAATTCAATCCTTGATTCCATAACAATCATTTTCTCTATGTCCACAAATACTATGATAGTTACAAAAGAGTCAATGAGGCTATTTCTATAGGAGATGTGGATCTCATCAATGAGTAAAAGGTAATATGATTAACCTCCTATCTAGTAGTGTTGATAATATGACACATGGGCTATCTCTTTCTAAATAAAAATTTAGTTGTGCCTTATTTTTGTTCTCTATAATACATATTATAGAATGTAATTTGGAGATTGGCTCTCTATTCTTAATCAATTGCTTTTCTAGTTGTGGTCTCCTATCATGTTTAGGACATGGTGGATGATGCATGCTAGGAGTTGTAGATGTAGATACTATTGTGAAATATAAAGTAATCCAATCAAATAAATCCATCTTAATCAATCACAGTTTATTTTCCAAAGTTAGATTTGTATAGCATAAGTTCCTGAAAGAAGACTCTGTCTGATATAGTAGATGCTTGAGGAGAGGTTGGTGAAGCCCCTTAATACAGATATGCTGAATCTATAAATATTTGGTTTGTTTATCAATCTTAACATTTAATTCTTGAATTATAAGATATAATCACTAATTGGCTCTGAATAATTCTGATTTAGTGTGGCAAGTTTCTCATATGTAACATGAGGGCCTATGTTTGCTATGTAATATCTAAGAAATGCCTCCTCTAGGACATCATATGTGTGCAAGGAAGCCAATGGAGAGTAGATGAAAGAGACAATTCTATGCTTCCCCCACTAATGTCTATTGGAATAACTTGAGTAGAATCAAAGGACTCACATGAGACGGTAAAGCCTTCTAAAAGTCTTGAAGGTGTATAAATGGATCTTCAGTTCCATCAAAGTGAGGTAATGATGGTATCTAAAAATGCTTAGGCAATGATTTTTTTTTGAATGTCTTTGGAAGGGGATTACCATGTAAATCATTGGCATCCATCCAAGACTTATAAGCCTTGTTTTCCAAGGTAATGAGATGTACTTGGTGTTGTAATTCAACAACTGCATGCATTAAAGATATAATCTTTTGGGATGGTACATTAGTATCTTGAAGTTGTTCATTTAATCATTAAATTTTATTGCTAATTTTAGTCATGGAAATGCTAAATTTATAAATTATATCATAAAGAGGGGGGTTCGCTCACTTGAACCTTGGGAGTGATAGTAACTTAGACCTTACTAGAGGGATGTGGTCTACCATTCTCTTTAGGTGAAGAGTGAGAATTGGGTTCTACTATAGTGAGAGGTGGCTTGGGAGATTTATCAGTATCTTTATGTTTTAGTGTATCACATTATAATTGAGTAGAAGATGGGATATTATCATTAACATGTTCATTATTTGAAATAGAATCATGCGTAGAAGTAGAAACAACATTTGATAGTGCATTATGTTTGAGAGGAGTGAAATAAGAGTTAGAAAACATGCGATGCATATTCTTATTCACTATGTGGATAATAGTCAACATTGTTACATGCATTGTCATCATTGGAATATTGTTTAGAATCACTCTCATTTTCAAATTCATTTACATGTTCACTATCATGCTCTTTATCACTTTCAGTGTAACTAGGGATAGGTGTAAGAAAAGAATTTAATTATTTTTCTAATATGAAATAAAGTATCATCTGAAGTTGGAATATCATGTGCATCTATGTTATCTATGGATGGAGTGTATGCATTATTTTCATGTGTAATATGAGAAATAAGAGAAGATTTTTTCATTTAGACATTATTTTGAAAAAGTAGAGTCAGGAACATTAGATGGATCATTTGAAGTATGCGTTAATAATTTTATTCTATTTCATATATATTGCTGTAATTTGAACATGGAAGTAGAGAGAGAGAGAGAGAGAGAGGAGGAGAGAGAGAGAGAGAGAGAGAGAGAGAGAGAGAGAGAGAGAGAGAGAGAGAGAGAGAGAGAGAGAGAGGAGAGAGAGAGAGAGAGAGAGAGAGAGAGAGAGAGAGAGAGAGAGAGAGAGATTAGGTTCACATAGAAGCAAATTATCACCACTAAGAGGTTCACTTGGAAGTGCATGACTAATTTATTTACTTAGAGCATTGTTCATAGGAGAATGAGGTGAAAATTAACTTTCCCATTTATCAAAATTGTTTTCTTTAGAAGAGGAAATAAAAGAGATAGGTTTGAGAGAATAAGATGCATCTACTTATACTTCATTATCATATCACATATATCAACATATTTTTCATTAAAATAATAGTAATTATCATCATTATAAATGAAATCATTTTCCACATTTTAAGCTAATGTGAAATTTTGAAAATTTGTCCATTAATTGTCATAATTATTAGAAATTTTTAAAAATTGATCTATGGGATGAGAAGGAAGAAGTGCCTTAGTGGCCATTTTATTTCTTTCACTAAAGAGAATATAGAAAAGTAATATTAAGCAAAAAAATGCAAAAAAAACTATTAACATAGAGATTTTGAAAATATTTTTGACACTCCAAACAATTTACAAAAATTCCAAAATAGTTTTATAAAAATTGTAAGGGAGCAAAACTTAGGGTTTTAGGACCTAGTTTGGAAATCTAAGGATTTGGGCTAGGGTTTTAGGATTTTTTAAAATTATTACAATAATTAAATTCTAAAATATAGTTTTGAATGAAATAAATACACAAAAATTTATAAAAAAAATTATAAATTTAATTTTTGTAAATAAATAACTACTAATATTTAGATTTTGAAAATATTTTTGAGACTCTAAATAATTTTCAAAAATTCCAAAATATTTTTCTAAAAATTGTAAAGGAGGTGTTGACAATTTTGACCTCTCAAGCCAAATTGTCACCCCTACCATTTAAAATTGTGCATATCATGCTATTTTGTCTTGTGAGTTAGTATTTGGTTCAAAAAAATCATTGAATAATCCATGGTTAATAGATCTTAATACTGTTTAGGAGATTTAAGGTCTTTTCCTTCACTTGTCTATGTGCTTTCTAGTCAATTTTTTGTCGTTTCAAGTCATTTTTAGTGGTAAAAATAGTTCAGAGTGTATTTATGAGTGTCATAGCATGTTCAAAGATAATTAAATCCCATAAAAATGAATATTTAGTTTAATCACTTTTTGGACTAAATCTATGACTCATTTTCATGTAAAATTTAACCATTTTATACCATTCAGGGAAGGTTTTGATAGTATCTGATCAGAATGAAGATTTATTACATATTTATTCACCTCATTAGACATTTTAGAGACTTTTTAAAATATTTTATATCATTTCATTCAGATCTCTATGGTGAAAATAGCATTCTGAATGCAAAAATAGGCCTTTTTGAGGCATTCATTTTGGTTTTCAGAGGAATTTTGTGATAAAATCATAATTAAGAATTAATTGGGTCCTTATTATTTCATATCAGTGGTTTGGATGAATTTATATGTTAACAAATTTTAAAATCCAACTTCACTCCAATTTTGACTTTTCTTGGATGCCTAAAAGGGTAGTTTTCAAATGCTCAGCACGAGAAGAGGAGAGAGAGTTAGGATATGAAACTTTGGATATTGTTAGGGGTTTGAGTAATATTTAAATTAGTGTAATGTTTGTATGTATTAGTGCAATAATATTTATTAAAAATCACTAAGAGTGATAGTAGGTCATTATAACATGTGCATCTGAAATGGGTCTATTCTTGGACCTGTTTCTAAATATCAGTAAAAAATGAGGAGAAACGGTTTTAAGGAATGTTTTTAGGGGTCATTAGTCTCATTTAAAAACTCCTTCTAGTAAGGAATTTATATCATAAAACCTTGTTCCTTTCACTATTTTTTAGAGTATTTTCTTGGAAACATTTTAAACAAAAATATGGGTTGTTAATAAGATGTTTACATATTTAAGGGTTATAAATGGATGAATTAAATCATGAAACACTTGTTTCATTCAAATAAATGTTCATAAGTTTCCACTCTAAGTCTATCTCTTTGAGAGGGTTTAAGCTGATTGTATCTCTTCAAATGGGTACAAATCCATTTATTGAGATTATTTTCAACATTCATGAATTCAAGGCAATTAAAATATTCCATTGATATCAGGTCCTCAACATAATGGTCTAATTCCTCTATGAGAGAGAGATGGAGCCTCTATGGCTTGATAAACATGTTCATAACTTGATTGAAGTTGTCTAAGAAATGTGGAGCTTTGATTATAAGGGTTTGATGACATTTTAAGAGTTTATATTTATTTTTAATGTGTAATCAAGATTTTGGTATAATGTTGTACTCATATACCTCTAAAGTAATCCTACATACATCATGCAATGGTTCATATCTTAACTTCATTGCCTGGACTCCAATACCAATCAATATGTATAGGTGCCTCACATGAGTGGTCACATGGGAATAAGGCATTGTAGCTTGTTTCAAATACTTCCATGTTGATAAAATCAATTAGAGGACTTAAGGAATATTGGGTTTGGTTGTTATATCCACATTCTATGCACATTGTCATACCACTATTCACTACACTGTGAAGTAAGAAATACAACTATAATTGTTGTAATAAGGATATGAAAGTATGCTTAGAAATGTGTGAACATGAGAAGGTCTTCCTTAAGGTATATAAGGATTTAGGATACCATAATAATCAATAATGAGGTCATATAATGCTAGGAAAACTTAAAGAGTTGTGTTCACAAGTGGAGAGGTTTATTTTAGGAGCTTATTACCTTAAAAGTTCCAAAACAAGGCCTTGATCATATCTAGATCCATCATGGGATTTTGTGTATAAGGTCTAGACAAATCCAAATGAGTTCATTATATATCACCCACCTAGGTGTGATAGTTTTCTAAATGTGGATGGGTGTTAGTGTCATGAATGATGTGTATACAACCTCTATTTTTGAAAAATCTTTCATTGCCTTCTTTCAATGTTATCTACAAGAAGGACCATCAAAAGGGTTTTATGAAGATTAATTAGACACCATGGAGATATGATCCACATTCAAGTAGATTATTTTGTATGAGTTTGAACTATTAACTCAATGGATACTTTGAAAATTACATGACAACCTACAGGTGTACTTTTACCTTCAAGAGATACATTTCATACAATTATGCATCTAGGCGTTCATAGTCAACATCACTAGGGGTAGTCTAACTTGGTATGTAAGAAAAGGGATTTCAATCCCATCAAGGGTTTTGGAATAATGGTTTAAAAACATATCAATGGAGTTGGTAAATATGTTTTTATGACTTATATAACCACCTACAAGCCATGTAGGTCCAAAAGTGATACCTACAAGTGGGATATGGGATGATAATATGGGTGGAATACAAAAGGCAAGGGTATTGACATAGCTTCAAACATGATACAAGTGTTATTAAATCATTTAATGAATAAAATAGTCCTAAAAGGAGCTTATATATGCAAAGACTATGCATATGACCACCTACAGGGCTGGTATAGGTCCAAATTGACACCTACAACTATGTATGGAGGGAAAGTAGGGTTCAATGAGGTTAATAGAGGGAATACATATGTGGTCATAGTTTTGTGACATGAGAGGTGATACTAATTAATTTAAAGATTATTCATATGATAATACCATGAATATAGGCCTACATCTCATAATATGGATACACTCCAACCTCAACGAATCACCTAAATCTATTTTTAAAGTAAAATAGGGGTAAATTTGAGTATGGGTTTGTGGTGGTATAGAATAGATTCAAGGTGATATGAGTGTTTGTAAATAATCATAGATACTAGGAGGTTGGGTATAATGTGTGTTTTAAAATAATGATTAATTTGAGGTTTCATGATACACAATGAGAGAAAACAAGGTAGTGTATGGAAGATGAAGGGAGGTTGACATATTGTTAACCATGGAATCCTCCAAATATCTCAAGTATGGTCTCAAGCATGGAAACCTACAAATATATGAACATATATGAATTAAATAATCTCCAAAAATCCAAATATGATCTCAGGGGTATACGCACCTATTTTAAGGATATTGATCTCCTACAACCCTATGGTAAGCTATAGCCAATCACTTGAGAGGTTTGGCAATTGAAGGAGTCTTTATGGGGGTCGTGTTTCATAAGGATTTATGACTTCTTATGAAGTATGGAGATTATAAGTGGTGTATATAAACCTAAAATAGGAGTATGATATGTAAAATTCATCTAAATTTACCTATTACAGCTATAGTAACACCTAAAATGATTACTTACAGCCATTTGTTTGGTTTGCATAAGGTTAGTACTAGTTGGTGAATGCCTCAATTATCTTAATGTGATTGGTGAGATGAGTAAAGTCACTAATATTATATCCTAATGTTTTAAATCCATAAAAATATAATAATTTATCTTGTTATTTCACTCCTAAGAGGACAAAAAAGTGTACCTATAGGTTGTAAACAAGGTGAGCTTTTCCATAAGCTTGATAGTGAACATGTTGATCATTGTGAGGTTCCTCACGGAAGATCTTGGTACTAGTGGTCTGAGAGGATTATTAATTAGAATAATGAATAAATTGAAACCATTTAATAAGGTATAACACAACCAAATGACCTAAAACCAATCATAAAAATTTCCTAAGTCTTACTTGAGGAGATACACAGTCATCAAGAAATCAAGAGGGTGGTGATACCTTAGATATGCTTCAAGGGTATTAAGATTTCTAAGGAATGTTTTTTAGTTTAAATATAATAATGACAAGCCTAATGATATAATAAAGTGTACATAATGTCTTACACCAAACTTACAAGAATTTTCATACCTTGTTTCAATTTGTACAAGGTCAAATACAAACAAACAATAGTCAAGAGCATGGAATATGAGCGCTTTACTTTCATAACAAGAGGAATGGTCAAGGTTGTGAGTGATTATAGGTGGGTGAATGGTTCATAAATTATTATGAATAATTACTTAGGTTAAAAATTAATGTAAAATATGGGAAGAAAGAATATTTCAAGAATAATATGCAGTCCATACTCAAAAGCCTACATAGTCCACTTTTCAAAAGTCTGCTTGGCATTTTTGAGGTTTGGAGGTGCTAAAAAGGTATTTTTTTATTAAATTTTTTTAAAGAGGATAATAATGACCTAAGGAAAACACAAATATTTTTTTTCATGGATAAATAGGTCATATATTCATTTTTTTGTCTCAGAGGTAAACCAGTTTCAAACATGCACGGAGGTAAATAATGGAGAAAATATGACCAAAATGAGTGATTGGTGCCTTCCAAACACCTTGTGATGACTTGGTATGATATAATAAGATGTATTTATATGTAAAAATAATGTATTTGGACTTGGGGTGATGAGAAAACACTTAGAAGTGTTGGTGTGATTCCATATCGAGTCAAACCCCACTAGCCTAGACTAGGCCTTTTGCCCAACAGGGGGTCATTTCCACTTCCAAGGACTAATGAAAATTTTATATAATTTTAAAATGTTAATTTGGATATATTATATGTGTTAAATATGTTGTTTTTCATAATAAGTCACAAATAAACCATTTTTGGACTCAAAAGGAATCGAGGGTGCACAAAATGAAGGAATCCACTCGAGAGGCTAAGTTTGGATGCTCACCCCATCAAGGAGGTTTATCATGGGAGATAAAGAAGATAATAAAATTTGGATAGGGTCATGATATTATAATTTGTGTATTTTTTTTGTAATTTCAATGTCATAACTTTATGAACAAAGGTTAAGAGCGAAAACAAGCATAAAACCCTCCAAAAACCTTGTTTTGAACTAGTTTGTAAGTTATGAGTTGGAAAACCATATAAAACACATATTTTATTCATGAAACATAATATAGGTTTTATTTTAATCTCATAGTTTCCTTTACATGGTTTTTTTCTATACCTTTATTTGTACGTATTTTTGAGTTAAAACAAAGGTTATTGATAACATGAAAAGATGAAAATCACTTTGAGGGAAATAATGAGACTTTTAAAACCTTATAAAACTCAAAAATACATAATAATCCATCCAAAAGTTCCCAAACCATTACATTCTTTTGGGCCAGTCAGAAAATGCTTTCAAAGGGCAAGCCTTCCAAAGGCCATTTCATGGTTTTGGTACTTCCATGGGGTTTCAAACAACAAAATTTGAAAAAAATCATAGTGGGGGAATGATAAAATTGAATCAAAACTTTTTTAAGGTTTCACACATATGTGAGCTCCCAGATACAAAATTTCTCTTCTAGGCCTAAAAGGGCTAATTAGGCCTAATTTGGCAAGAAAATGGGCTAGAAAACACACTTGCACTTGGATTTGGCTCACTAAAGTTTGTATGGATATGTAAGAGGATATAATTTACATTTAACAAGCCTCATATTCTCACAAAAACTTCTATATTCTCTAAGACTAGGAGCTTTACTTGAAAAAGGGCTACAAGGAATGCATGAGAAATGCATAGTTTGGGTGTCAAATCAAGTTTTTTAGAGTGTTTTATGATTTTAATTATATCTAAATAGGTATTGTGTTACATAAATAATCCATCCATGGTGGATATATTTATTTTTGAAGCAAATGTGAAGAAAACTCCTTTTCCTTCTTTGCCTTAGTGCAAAATGAGCATTTCAAGGAGCTAAAAGACAAAATAAGTGCATATAACCTCTCATAAGGCCATAAAATGATAGTGAATGATATTTTATGAAAAATATTAATGGATTAAAATTAAAATAACGTTTTAGGAATCTTTAAAATGTTTAAAATGTCTTTAGACTCCAAGGAGAGCTTCTTTCCTCCTTTAAATGCCACCTTTCAAGACCAAGTCAAAGTTATCTTTGAGAGATCTTCTAAGATTCCTATTAAGTTGGGAGAATATATTGAAATATTTTAAGATTAAAAATAATAATTTTTTCATGCATTTAATACCTATGTTCAAGGGTGGATACTTCTTCTCCAATAATCTAGTAAGGTTATGCAAAAATTAAGGCGCTAAAGTTGGTCAAACACTACTTTCAAGGGCTAAGACTCATTAAATATTTACAAATACATGAAACATGAAATTATATGACATTTTTAAAAGGATTTAAAATTATTAATAAATAAATTCAATGTACCATTTTTGGAGAGGAAATATTGAAGGTTTTATTTCCTAGTTTTGAGGCTCTTATCTCCTTCTCTCTCCCCTCTCTCAATTATCTATATGTAAGACAATTTTTGGCATTAAAAAGTATCACTAACTTGAGTTGTGGAAATTAAATGCTCAAAAAAAATTTATATGCCTTTTTTTATGAATAAAGACATAATTCATACCTTCTCAAAATCTTGTTTTAGTGTACTTTCATGGTTTGTTTGGAGATGAAAGTGATGGTTCTTGCTTCCTCTCATCTTATCCTTTAATTCATACATATTTTAAGGCATTAATATCATACTTATAGGTTTCATATTGTACTTAAATATTATTGTATGTATGGCAATTGAAAGCTTTCTTTAATGTCTTTGAGAGACCTATTGAACAGGTGCCTTAGATCATGCATCAAGCCTAAGCGTATATGTGAAATATTAATGTTTGGAGACTTAAATTTGAGAAGTTTAGTTAATTTTATGTTATTTATCATCCTCTTAGTTCATATTACACAAATGGAGGTCATATTTTGGTGTATCACCCTAATTAGATAGGTATTCATTTCAGTTTACCTTCTCCCTTTTCCTTTACAAGTTAGTAGTGTAGAGTAGGTATCCTAATTGATACATCAAAGGGATATATACCTTATAATATGGAGATTAAATCCACCTATTAGGACAGAAATAGCCTAGTATTGTCTCCATGTTACTTCATATTATGAATACCCAAAACTACCTTCACAAGGGTGCAAGTCTAGAAGACAATAATTTTTGGCACACCTAGTGGGGTTCATTGGAGCAGGTCTTGGAGAAATTATAGTTATAAAAATGTCCATTAATAATTTGGTGACTCCATGTTCAATCAATTTCTTTTGAACATTTAGGCATAATTTCCAAGTTATATTTTTATTACACTATCATGAATGAGTTTTGATAGCTATGTATGAAGAAAATTCATATGTTATGTTTCCTTATCAGATCTATGATGAATCATAAAAACATTATAATGATACCTATGAGCCTTTTTATGATCCTAATCATCCCTATTATGACTATTATCAAATCTATGATGAGACTTGCCAAGTTTTCCATGATCCTTATTACTAAGAGCATGATTTTACCTTCCTTATGAACCATATCAGTTTCAAGACCAAATTTCACCTTTCCCATATGGATATGATGTTTTATCTGAGAAACCTTGTTTAAAAGAAATAATGGATGTAATAGAGATCAAATTACTAGCATATGCAAGGAAAGTTTGTTCAAACTCTCAATAGAGGAAGTGAATGGGCATTTTCAAAATGTGTCTAATGATCTAGAAGAGATAACTTCATTGTGTATTTTTTTATTTGAGAAGATGGAGGATTGGGAGAGGAAAAAAATTGAGTTGAACTAGTTATCTCAAGAGGGTTCTTATGTTACTTATTCTCATGAAGTTCATAACCATTCTTAGTGTGTGCCAAGGAAGATTCCTAGTTGGAGTCAAGAGCCTATTTAAGAGCCTATTCAAGATCTTATTCAAAAGTATATTCAAGAGAATACTAATTAAACTAAACCTTATTATAGTCCCTTTTATTCACCAATTATCCCTCAAGCTCAATTTGTCCATGAAGACAAGGAGGTTTCATATTTTGATGAGGCTATGTCCAAGTGGAAGAAGTAGAATATATAAGTCTTTAAAAAATTCTCTTCCAGTCCTCTCCAAGACTCCCTAAATGATTCCATTACCCTCAATATCATAAAATATGATCATGATCAACTTTACATGCTTCATATTACCTCTCAAATAAACAAATTTCATCACCCTCTCACCATCTCCCTTTTTCACAAGGAGCCTGTTCAATGGGGGAAAGAGAAAGATGTTGGAGCTGCAAGTCAAGTTCTTGGAGAGTGTGAAGAAGATGATTTAGGTGTGTATGAGTAAGATTTATTCATTGATACTTCACTTAAGATACAAGATGAAAATGAGGATATAGGTGATTTTGAAGAAGATATCCTAAGTGTGCATGAGAAGACCGATCTTGATGTGGAAGAACTCCATGAGGAATTGGTACAAATTGAAGTCATAAATGAATTTGAAATATCTCCTATTTAAAAGAATAAAGATACCCTTCAAAATTATCTTATTCAAATTGATCAAAATGAGAAACAAAAAAATGACTGGTAGATTATCTTGAATATCTGTAAGAGATTAAAGAGCTTTGTGGGGATATGTTGCCCATTTAAGATCATGTTTATGAGAAATTTGATCAAGAATCACCTATTCAAGATCATGATGTAGCTTGGGTTGACTATTCAAAGATCCTTGAAGAAATTTATGAACTTGTAGTAGTTGATAATAAGGATGCAATCACTCAAGGATAATGTATGAATGAGGTATCACTTGACAAGGTTGTAGTTGACAAGTAATACAATAAATATCTAGAAGTACAAGATGAATTTGTCTTTGTTAGTGATTGGTTTACTATTGATGACTCATTTGAGGAGATGTTAAGAGAGTTGGTAAGCAATAAGAGTGACTCATCAAAATTCATATTCAAAAAATAAGTTGATTTTCAATTTGAACTATCTCTTGAAAGGAGTGAGTTCATGAATTTATATTTTTATCTTGGTGGATCATGTTTTGTCATGGTTAGTTAGATTAGTTTGTTTTTATTTTGTATCAAATAAGTGCTTTATTTGCACATTTGTTTTATTAGTTAGTTTTCCTATTTTTTGTATTTCCCTTCTTGTTTTAGAGGAAGGAGTTGTCTTATTTTAAGTCAAAAAGTGTAATTTCTATTATGGATTAGTTTTTTCATTGTTTTATGAGTCTAAATATCATGTCTATGGTTTGGTTCTCAAGCATATAGGGCATGCTTCCTAGTTGAGTCACCAAAATGTTGACAATTTTGACCTCTCAGGTCAAATTGCCACCCCTACCATTTGAAACTTTGTATAACATGATAATTTGTCTTTTGAGTTAGTATTTGGTCTTGAAAAATCATTGAAGAAGAAATGGTTAACATGTCTTAAGGTCGTTTAGGTGATTTAAGGTCTTTTCCTTCATTTTTCTTGTGCTTTCTAGTCATTTTTTGGTCTTTTCAAGTCATTTTCAGTGGTAATAATATCTTGGAGTGTGTTTTTTAGCATCATAGTATGTTTCAAGATCATTACATTTTATAAAAATGAATAATCAGGTTGATCACATGTTGGACTAACTCTATGACTCATTTTCATGAAAAAATTAACCATTTGTGCCATTTAGAGAATGTTTTGATAGTATCTAATTAGGAGGAATATTTATTCCATATTTATTCACCTCATCATATATTTGAGATACTTTTTAAAATATTTTATAACATTTCATTTAGAGTTTCATGGTAAAAATAACATTTTCAGTGCAAAAATAGGCCTTTTTGAGGCATTCACTTTAGTTTTTAAAGGATTTTTGTGAGAAACGAATCATGGAGGATTAATTGGGTAATTAAAATTTAATATCAATGGTTTTAAGGAAGTTATAGGTGAAAAAATTTCAAAATCTAACTTCACTCCAATTTTGACCTTTCTTTCATTCCTAGAGGGCAGTTTTCAAATGCTTGGTACATGAAGAAGAGAGATAGTTAGAATATAATTTTTTTAAATTGATATGGGTATAATTAATATTGAAATTATTGGAATTATTTTGTGTATCAATTCCATAATCATTATGAAAAATTGCTAAGAGTGACAGTAAGTCACTATAGCCTTTGCATCTGAGAGGGGTTTGTTCTTCAACCTATTTTTAAATATCATTAAACAATGAGGAGAAATGGTTTTGGGTAATGTTGTTAGGGGAAATTATTCTCCTTTTAATCTTAGTATCATTTTATAAATCCTTTCAAGGAGTAATTTATATCATAAAACCTTATTCCTTTCACTATTTTTCTTAGTGGTCTCTTAGAGTAGTTTTAATGAAAAATATGGGTTGTTAATAATATGTTTTCATATTCAAGGGTTATCAATTGATTAATTGAATCATGACACACATATTTCATTCAAGTAATTTTTCAAAATTTTCCATTCTGAGTCTATCTCTTTGAGAGGGTTTAAGTTGAGTGTATCTCTTCAACAAGGTACAAATACATTTATTGAGATTATTGTCAACATTCATGAATTCAAGGTGATTAAAATATGCCATTGATATTAGGACCTCAACAAGATGGTATAATTTATCTATGAGATAGAGAGGTGGAGCCTATATGGCTTGATAAACATTTTCATATCTTGATTGAAGTTGTCTCAGAAACATGGAACATTGATTGCAAGGGTTTGTTGAAATTTTAAGATTTTATATTTATTCTTGAAGTGTGATCAAGGTTTTGGTATAATGTTGTACTCATATAACTATCAAGGAAGCCTACATACATCATGTAATGGTTCATGTCTTAACTTTATTACCTGGACTCCAATACCAATCAATACATATAGGTACCTCACATGAGTGGTTACATGGGAGTAAAGAATTGTAGTTTGTTTCAAATAATTCCAAGTTGATAATATCAATTAGAGGACTTAAGGAATATTGGGTTTGGTTATTTGATCCACATGCTATGAACATTTCCATACCACTAGTCACTACCTTATGAACTAAGAGATACAACTATAGGTGTCTTAACAAGGATATGAAAGTATGCTTAGAAATGTATGAACATGAGAAGGTCTTCCTTAAGGTCTATAAAGATTGAGGATATTGTAATAATCAATAATGAGGTCATATAATGGTAGGAAAACTTAAATATTTGTGTTCACAAGTGGAGAGGTTTATGTTAGGAGATTGTTACCTTAAAAGTTCCAAACTAAGGCCTTGATCATATTTGGATCCATCATGGGATTATGTGTATAAGGTGTAGGCAAATACAAATGACTTCATTATACATCCCCCACCTAGGTATGATAATTTTCTAAAGATGGATGGGTGTTAGACTTATGAGTGATGTGTATAAAACCTCCATTTTTTACACTTCTTTCACTACCATATTTCAGTGTTATCTATAGCAAGGGCCTTTAAAAGGGTTTTGTGAAGATTAATTAAACACCAGGGAGATATGGTCCACATTGAAGTGGATTCCTTTGTATGAGTTTGAACTAGTAAATAAATGGATACTTTGAAAAGTCCATGATAACCTATAGGGGTAATTTTTCCTTCAATATCTACTTGCATTCCATATAATGATGCATCTAGGCACTCATAGTAAATATCACTAGAGGCAGTCTAACTTGGTATGTAGGAAAAGAGATTTCAAGGCCACCAAGGGTTTTGGAATAGTGGTTTAAAATTATATCAAGGGAGTTGGGTTATAATTTTTTATGACTTATATAACAACTTATAGGCCCTATAGGCCCAAAAGTGATACCTATAGGTGGGCTATGGGATGAAAATATGGGTGGAATACAAAATGAACAGGTATTGGCCTAGATTCAAACATGATACAAGTGTTATTCAGTCATTTAATTAATCCAAGAGTCATAAAAGGATCTTAGACATGAAAGTACTATGCATATGACGACCTACAGTGATTTTATAGGTCCAAATTGACACCTACAATTGTGTATGGAGGGAAAGTAGGGTTCAATGAGGCTAATAGAGGGCATACATATGTGGTCAGGGTTTTGTGACATGAGAGATGAAAATAATTCATTTCAAGCTTCTTTAGATGATAATAAAATGAATATATACCTACACCCCACAACATGGATACACTCTATAGCCTCCAATAATCACCTACAATTGTGTTTAAATGAAAATAAAGGTAAATTTGAGTATGGGTTTATGGTGGTATAAAATATCTTCAAGGTGATATGAGTGTTTGTAAATAATCATAGATACTATTAGGTTAGGTATAATGTGTGTTTGAAATTAATGATTAATTTGAGGTTTCATGATCCACATATGAGAGAAAATAGGGTAGTGTATGGAAGATGAAAGGAGGTTGACATTATTAACCATGGAGTCCTCAAAATATCTCAAGTATGGTTTTAAGCATGGAAACCTACCAATATAGGAGCATATACGAATTAAAAATTCTCCCAAAATGAAAATATGTTATCATGGGTATATTCAAAAGTATCAAGGACAATAATCACCTAAAACCTAATGGAAAGCTATAGCCAATAACTTGAGAGGTTTCATAATTGAAGAAGTATTGGTGGTCATAAGGATTGAGGACTTCATATGAAGTATGGAGATTCTAAGTGGTGTAGATAAAACTTTAATAATATTATGAGATGGAAAAATCATCTAAAGGGACCTATTACAGCTATAGTAACACCTACAATGATCACCTACAGCCATTTGTTTGGTTTGTATAAGGTTAGTACTAGTTGGTGAATGCCTCAATTATCTTGATGTGATTGGTGAGATGAGTAAGGCCAATAATATTATCTCTTAATATTTTAAATCCAGAAAAAAATCCAAATATACCTTTTTAATTCACTCCTAATAGGATAAAAAAGTGTACCTATAGGTTGCAAATAAGGTGAGCTTTTCCATAAGTTTGACAGTGAACATGTTGATCACTGTGAGGTTCTTCATGGAAGATCTTGGTGCTAGTGGTCTGATAGGATTAATAATAAAAATAATGAATTGATTGAATTAATTTAAGAATGTATAAAACAAACAAGTGACCTAAAACCAATAATAAAAAATACCTAGGACTTACTTGAGGAGATATAAAGTCATCAAGTAGTCAAGAGGGTGGTGATACCTTAGACATGCTTCAAGGGTGTTAAGCTTTCCAAGGAGGGTTTTTTAGTTTAAATATCATAATCACAAGCCCAATTAGATAATAAAGGGTAAATTATGTTTTATAAAAAACTTCCAATCATTTTCATACCTTGTTTCATTTTTTACAAGGTCAAATACAAATAAGCAATAGTCAAGCGCATGGAATATGAGAGCTTTACTTCCATAACAGGAGGAATGGCAAGGTTGTGAGTGCTTGTAAGTGGGTGAATGCCTTATAAATGATTATTTATAATTAATTATGTTCCAAATTTATGTAAAAAATGTTAATAAATAATATTTAAATAACAATATGTAGTTCATACTCAAAAGCCTACACATAGTCCACTTCTCAAAAGTCTGCCTTGGCATTTTTGAGGTTTGGAGGTGCTAAAAAGGTCATTTTGACTTAAAAATTTTATAAAAAGGGTAATAATGGAATAATTAACACCCAAATATATTTTTTTTCATGGATTAATATGTCAAATATTATATGCTTTTCTTAGAGATAGGCCACTTTCAGGCTTGCACAAATGTCAAGAATGGAGAAAATATGACGAAAATGAGTGATTGGTGCATTATAAACACAATGTAATGATTTTTAATGATTTAATAATATGTATTAACATTTAAATAACATGTTTTAGTACCTGGGGTGATGATAAAAAACTCATAAGTGTTGGTGGGTAGCCATATGCAGTTAAACCCCACTAGCCTAGACTAGGCCTTTTGCCTAACAGGGGTCATTTCCACTTCCAACTATAATGACCATTTTAGAGAATTGGAAAATTTTTATGGGGATATATTATATGTTTTAAATCTAATTTTTTTAAAGGAATTCACAAAGAAGCCATTTTTGGGTTCAAAATCAAGTGAGGGTGCACAAAATGAAGGAATCCAATTGAGAGGCCAAGTTTAGATGCTCACCCCATCAAAGAAGTTTAGCATGGGAGATTAAGGAGATTATAAAAGTTGGATAGGGTCCTGATATTATAATTTTTTTAATTTTTTTTCAAATTAAAGATCAAAACTTTATGAACAAAGTCTATGAGTGAAAACAAGCATAAAATCATCTAAAAACTATATTTTGAACCAGTTTCTAGGTTATGAGTTGGAAACACAAATAAAACACATATTTGATTTAGGAAACCTACTAGAGGTTATAGGTGACTCTCATATGTTCCTTTACATGGTTTTTTTTGTACCTTCACTTGTATGTATTTGGGAAAAAATAGTACTTTTTGAGATTTTTGAGCTAAAACAAACGTTATTGAGCACATGAAAAGATGAAAATAACTTTGAGGGAAATATTAGACTTTTTTTAATTTATAAAATTCAAAAATACATAATAATACATCCAAGATTTCCCAAACCATTACATTTTTTTGAGCTAATCAGAAAATGATTTCAAAGGACAAGCCTTCCAAAGGCCATTTCATGGTTTTGGTACTTCCATGGGGTTGAAAACCACAAACATTGAAAAAAAAATGGTGGGAGAATTATATAAGTTAATTAAACACTTTTTGAAGGTTTCACACATGTTTGAGCTCCTAGCTGCAAATTTTCTCTTTTAGGCCTAAAAGGGTTAATTAAGCCTAATTTGGCAAAGGAAATGGGCTAGAAAACACACTTTCACTTAGATTTGGATCAATAATTTTTTTATGGATCTGTAAAAGGATACAGGGTACCTTTTACAATCCTAATATTCTCACCAAAACTTCCATATTCTCTCAAACAAAGAGCTTTGCTTAAAAAGGGCTATAAGGAATGCATGGGAAATGCATAATTTGGGTGTCAAATCAAGTTTTTTGGAGTGGTTTATGATTTGAATAATATTTAAATAGGCCTTTTGTTCCACAAATAATACATACATGGTGGATTTATGCATATTTGAATCAAACATGAAGAAAAATCCTCCTTTTCCTTCTTTGCCTTAGTGCAAAATGAGCATTTCAAGGAGCTAAAAGACAAAATAAGTGCATATAACCTCTCATAAGGCCTTAACATGATAATTAATGATATTTTATGCCAATATGAGTGGATAAAAATCAAATTTGCATTTTAGGAAGCTTTCAAAGGTTGAAAAGTCTTTCGACTCCATGGAAAGATTCTTTCCTCCTTTAAATGCCACCTTTCAAGACCAAGTCAAATTTATCTTTGAGATATATTATAAGAGTCCTATGAAGTTGGGAAAATATATTTCAAGAGTTTAAAATTACAAATAAGATTTTTTTCATGAATTTAATACCTATGTTCAAGGGTGGAGACTTCTTCTCTAAGAATCTAGTGAGGTTATGCAAAAATTAAGGCACCAAAGTTGGTCAAACACTACTTTCAAGGGATAATAATCCTTAAAGATTTCCAAATACATGAAACATGAAATTATAGTACCTATTAAATAGGGTGAAAAAAGGATTAGAAATAAATTCAATGTACCTTTTTTGGACAAGAAAGATTGATGATTTTATTTCCTAGTTTTGGGGCTCTTGTCTCCTTCTCTCTCCTCTCTCAATTCTCTATATGTAAGCCAATTTTTGGAATTCAAAAGGATCCTTAACCTGATTTTTGGAAATTTCATGCTAAAAAAAATTGTGCTTTCCTCTTTTGATGAATAAAGATAGAATTCATACCTTCTCAAAAGCTTGTTTTAGTGTATTTTCATGGTTTGTTGAGAGATGAAAGTGATGGTTATTGATTCCTCTCATCTTATCCTTTCCTTCATACCTATTTGAAATAATTAAGCTCATACTTATAGGTTTCATATTTTTCTTAAATATTCTTTTATGTATGGCAAGTGCAAGCTTTCTTTTGTGTCTTTGAGAGACCTATTAAATAGGTGCCTTAGATCATGCATCAATCACGATCCTTTATGTGAAATATTTTTGTTTGGAGACTTAAATTTGAGAATTGTAGCTAATTTAATGTTATTTTTCATAATATTAGTGTATATTACCCCAATGGAGGTCATATTTTTATGTATCACCCCAATTAGATCAGTTTTCATTTCAATTTACCTTCTCCCTTTTATTATGCACGATGGTAGTGTAGAGTATGGATCCTAATTGATACATCAAGGGGAGATATCCCTTAAAATATATACATTAAATCCACATATTAGGCCACCCATATCATATGCTTATCTCCATGTTACTTTAGACTGTGAAGGCCTAAAACTACCTTCACAAGGGTGCAACTCTAGAAGACAACAGGAGGGAGGCTTAGGGTTTGAGGAACTAGTGTGGAGATATAGGGTTTTTTAATTTTTGAAAATTATGAAAAAAATAAATTCTAAAAATTATTTTGAATAGGATAAATGCACAAAAATTTACACAAAAATTAGAATTTTGAAATTAAATTTGTGCACAAAATTTGAAGGAAAAACCTTAAGTGTACCTAGGGTTTTAGATTTGTTTGAAGTAATTCAGGTTCACCAAATTCTTTATTATTTTTGGGAAACTAGTGTTTAGTTCCTAAACAATAAAGGGTCTGGAGTAAGGGGGAAATATAGTTTAGTATGACAAAATATAAATTTTTATCAAATAATTTACATAAGGAAGAGAAATAAACTTATTTGAAAACATACTAAAATGAATTATTCAAGAGCTAGAAATTAAGATACAATACTAGGACACTATCATGAATCCATATCTAACCTTAATTTTATGATTTGATAGGAGTACCAAAAGTAGATAAAAATGGCACTAGTGTTGTAGTCCACCTCTATCACTGTTATCTAAGAGGTCTGAGCTTTCTGGGTTTTATCCACTGCCTCAGTGTGAGCTTGTGTATGAAATTTTGGAGTTTAAAAGTCAATATAGATCATTATAGGTCTATTTGAATATCCAAACCCTAAATATATCTACACACATGCAAAAAAAAATGCATCAAAAGTAAAAGGGGAAAAACTAGCTTAGGGGAAGAATGATTACATGTTCTAGAACCCTTATTATCCTGATCACTACCTATATTAACACTCAAGATAAGGTATTAGATCAAAGTTATTTCTCCCTTAAGGAACATGCATAATCAATGTGAATGATATATGCAAGAATGACTTTCACTTAGCTCCTTCCTTGATCAAATATGCACGTCTATGTGTGATGTAGAATGCTGAGCTATACTATTGACTAATTTTTAATTATATAATATGCCAAAGTAGTAAGTGATAGATATAAAATACCTTGTGTATTAATTTATATAGGAGACTCATTATTTCAAATTTTAGAGCTTAATTTGCATTTAGCCAATAATGGGAAACTTAAGGATGAAGATAAGAAAGGGGCCAAGATTAATTAAGAAAAGTAAACTAACCATTGGGGTTCAAAATAACCCTAGACAAGAGTGTTAGAAATGGAAACTAGTGCCATCAACACTGTATTCCAACCCTAGCACTCTTGTCCTATAGTCCTAGGACCTAGGGGATGGAAAGAGGATAGAAAACCTAACCTAGATGAGGTGGAATGAATTTTTTAAAGGCTTGAGATGATTGAGAATAGGAAAAAAGGTGACCAAGCATAGAACAAGACCCAAACGAATAAAATAAAATATATGGATAAATGTAAACAAATATTATATTCTCCAATCAGATTCTCCTATGAAAGGACTATGAAAAAACATGATATGTGTGGTTACTTGACTAATTTAGGGTGTTTACACTTATCACCTACACTAACTATTTGATTATGGAAAAGGGGATAGAAGTATGCATGAAATGAAACTAATCTAAGGGTTTGATACACCATATTTATTTCCACAATATTATCATACTTCTTTCACTAAGAAATAAGACCTATAAACCAAGTTCAAATTCCTAAGATGTTCTATCATAAGTTTTTCAATATAGAGGTGATATGCATGAGACAACTCAAGACAAATAGACCAGAGATTAGATTGTTGTATCCAAGGACACTTTTAAACTTGAAGGGAACCTAAAAAACTATATACACTATATATAAATTTTTGTAATGAGAACTTATTGCACTAGACATGAAAGGATAAGGAGAGACAAGAATAGAATCACTAGACCTCACCATACATCACTTATCACACTTTTAATTTTTTTTCATTAACTCAAAAACCAAAATGTATTTATTATTTAAAGGCAAAGTACAACATCAAACTAACAAGGCTTCACCATACATGGTGTGGAATTAGTCTATAAGTGCCAAAATGGCTAGTACTTATATAATGTGAGAGAGGAGAGAGAAGAATGAAGTCTAAGAGTCACAAGAATAGGTTTCAAGCTAAGATAAATAGTTAAATCCATATGGGAATGATGTATGAGATAAACCATAAAATTTATACTTAGATAAATGTCCCTCAAGGGCATGAAACTCTTCAAATGTTACGTAAGACTCTTCAATTGCATGTTTGGAAACTGCACTCATCATTTGGCCTTATTTGAGCACTCCATTGTAGACTAAGAAAATATTATATGACTAAGATATAACTGGAGGGTTATAAATAGGCCCCAAAATGAATTAATTATGTCCCTAATCATTGATATTATTTTGGACATGAGTTATCACTACTTGTATTCACTATCATCCTCGTTTAGACTTGTCTTCACATTTGGCACTAAGATACCTATTGATTTCTCAAAAAAGTACATATAGGTGAGGTTATGACACTTTTAAAGAGTATTCATGCCTTAGATTCATTAATAAGACCTTAAATGGCTTTCTAATTGGAGTTATCATCTTCTCACTAGGTGATCACTCTTCATTCACTTTGTCATTTTGGATTGGTTTAAGTGGAGGTACTAGTAGAGGTACTTGTATGATTTTATAAGGAAATAAATGGATATGAGGAGTTATGATAAGTCTAATTATATCTCCCCAAGTAATTTTCATCCTTTTAAACCATTTTTCACCTAAAAAACACATAAATCTATCAAGAAAAGTAATTTTGTACACTATCTATATAAGTAGGCTACAACTCAGTCTAATGGGAGAGAGCTTTAGGAAGTCCTCTACAATTTTCAATCATCTCCCAAGTCAATGTAGCCCTCATATATTCCTTATCTTAAACTTTTCCTCCAATAAGTCATTACCAAGGGGTTTAGAGGGTTTTAAGATGTTTTGGATCTTAAGGATTGTTCATAAAATCTTGATATTTAATCCTCTAAAAAATGACACTAAAAAATTTTGTGTGACCCTCTCCAGCATCTCCCAACTCTTAAAGCTTCCATGTTATGGTTTTTTACTATAGTGAGATTTCAAAAATGGATTCTTGAACTCTCTTTTATATTCTACATACCTTGTTATGCTTTTGAGAAAAGAAGTTGTTTATTTATGGCCTTATATGTAAACTAAAGGATCTCACACACCTTATGTATCCCCATTGAGGTCCTATAATGCTATTTAATATTCACATGGTGTTACAAATGAGGTTACATATACTTATGGCCTTTCAAGCGTAGTTAAGGCTTAATTGGCCTAGTCTACACATAGGTATTCATCAACAACTCTGAGTATTTGTCATGAATGAGGAGGCTTATACATGATTTTTCATGTTTTTAACACCTATTCCCACCTTTATTTCAACTCTCCAATCCTCCAATAATTTTCCTTTCATCATTCTCATACCTTTCCTATAGACCTTATTGTCTGGGAGTACCCTCTATCTAAGATAGAATAGAGGTTATCTCTCCTATATCCTCAAGTAATTTAAAGGTATGGGGAGCTCAAACATGTTTTAGAGACCCTCTGTGTTGAAATTAAATGTTTGGTTACACTCTTATCTCCTTCAAACTTCATGAAACCCTAGATATAATTTTTGAGTATTGAATATGCAAGATTTATGTGTGTTGACTACAAGTGCACCTTGACGATGGATTTCACGCTCTATTTTCCTCTGGTAAGAATCATGTGAGGGTGAAAAAATTGTCAAGGATATCTTAAACATGTCAAAACTCACTCTTCATTGATAAACTCTTCATTTTATACATTCCATTTAGATAGATCTAGTTGACAAGTTGTATGATTGTAGTTTGTTTAGAAAATGGCCTACTTGTAGGTGTATTTTTCATGTTAGCCCTTATGTCATTGGCTTAAGACCTTATCAAAGTTATTTAGGTTTATTTAATGGTTGAAGTTTACCACATCATTCCTTGAGTCATCCCTAATCCATAAACTATTGGGTTTAACTTTGTAGTATCAGCCTATAGTCAACCTATAGATGACTATTCTATGATGAAAAGGGGCATGTAGGTATAAGTCTAGGTCAAAACCTATACTTTAACCTCTATTAATGTCCTTGGATATGTTAGTGTTAACATAATTTAAATAGGGAAACTTGTTTACAATTATTCTTTCACTTGGTCTCATAGTTTTGTAAATCCATTTGAGCTCAACCACTACAAAGAACAATGGCATTTTATAGTGAAATAATACTCAACATGGAGGCCTACTTACACCTTGTGTACATGATCACCACCAAACCTTTCTTTCAAGTAATTTACCCTATGATAGGGATCCATCATGGAAACATTTGGACCAATATATACTCCAAGATAATCTATCATCAAAAGATTAAAAGTACTATAGGGTCTCTATTTAGAGATTTTAAGGTAACAAGTCCCTAAACTATTTCTCAAACCTGTGATAGGCTAACACAGGTTTTTTTATCAATTCATGATTACTACATGACTACAATGACATTTTAAACACTATAAGACCTTAATAAATGTATTAAACATGTTCCAACACCTCTATGTACTCTTTCAAGTCTCTATTAGTGCCACTTATAGGTGTACTTTTTAGTACAATGGGTAGTGAAAGTAAGTTATCAACAATGTGCATGGTTATGGCCTTAAAACTAGTATTAGACTTTATCAAGGTATCCAAATGGATACTATAAACCTTGTGTTACTTAAAAATATTTTTATTACTTATAATCTAATGTGATTATCTCATGTGAGGTACTTGTAGGTGTATAC